>JAGFPH010007433.1:37365-48049 GCA_018207615.1 Philaenus spumarius | reverse complement strand
ACAGGGTGAGTTTTAAAGGCCCCCCCCCCCCTAATTTTTTCCGCATTTCTTAAGATATCGACTCACAACCACCATCGAACATCATTGATTAGTTTATACTTTCTTTTGATGAGCTTCACATTTTTGGCCGCCATCTTGGATCCGCCATATTGGAATGAACTTTTATTTTTTAAAGGTAAAGGTAAAGTTGTGACCCATCATTTCAAACTATTTTTTTCCGTAGAACACGATGCCGCAATCAGTTTTTAATTATCTGCTTTCGTTCTCAAGATATTAACAATTTTGTAAAAAATTTAAATTTTCAAAAATCCCTTGTTTTATTCATTTTTTTTTTTAATATCGACCCTTTATCATCAGATATCACAGTTTGGCAGTAGCTTATAGATTTTTATTAAGTTATAAATTTGTACTGCCATCTTCAGTAAATTTGTTTGATTTCAGTGTATTAACAACTTTTCTCTGCGAAACTGAAGATGGCAGTAAACATTTATAACTTAATAAAAATCTATAAGCTACTACCAAACTGTGATATCTGATGATAAAGGGTCGATATTTAAAAAAAATTGAATAAAAATGGGATTTTTGAAAATTTAAATTTTTTACAAAATTGTTAATATCTCGAGAACGAAAGCAGATAATTAAAAACCGATTTCGGCATCGTGTTCTACGGAAAAAAATAGTTTGAAATGATGGGTCACAACCTTACCTTTACATTTAAAAAATATGTTCATTCCAATATGGCTGATCCAAGATGGCGGCCAAAAATGTGAAGCTCATCAAAAGAAAGTATAAACTAATCAATGATGTTCGGCGGTGGTTGGGAGTCGATATCTTAAGAAATGCGGAAAAAATTAGGGAAGGGGGACATTTAATACTCACCCGGTATATACATACATGTTCACATTTTACGTCCGATTTCGTCAACATTTGGTACACACGTAGGTTTTCAAGTCGTTCGGAAAAGTCCGTTAACCAAAGTAATCCAACAACTATATGCAGGTTTTTTGACTAGAAGTAAAATGATTTGAGTTTTTTCGTACTAATGAAACCTGTTATCTTGTTTAGGGGGTTTATCTAACAAAATTACTATAGGAGATTATTCTTTACATTTTTGTCATGACCTAATAGCTCGTCTGGTTTAAAATCGATCAAAATTCGCAAGGTCAAGGTGCAAACTCCTTGACCGCTGCGAGCGGAACGAAGCAGCGCGTGAGCCATGGCCGCAAAAAATGTTACTAATATATTTCGTACACGCAGGCAGATATTCAACGCCTTCGTTAGTAGGCCAAAGTTGAAACAATTAAACATATAAATTTAATTTTGGAAATTCGCTCAACTCACGTCAGCGGTTCAGCTGCGTTATCGAATTATTTAACTCGTTTCTGCCAGCAGTACGGTCGCTTCAAAGACTGCTGGGGTGAGTTTGAACACCTTGCTACTTTGAATATTATTGTTAAAATATCCACACCAAAAAAGTAAGGAACTGTATATGATTGAAAAATTCTACTACTACATTTCGTACACGAGGCAGCTATTCAGTGTTTTCGTTAGTAGAACAATTTCTTAAATGGTTTTTTGAAACCGTAAAACATATGAACTTAATTTTGGAAATTTGCTCAACTCACGTCAGCGGTTCAGCTGCGTTTTTACTTTCTCCACCCTATACGTAGTATATGGAGAAAGTATTGTTTTCGTAAAAATGTTCGAATTTGAATTTTCAGTTGAATTATCTGTTTTGGTGCTCCCAGAACCCCAAAAATTGTTTAGTGCGATTATCTGTGTTGGTGCTCCCTGAACCCAAACATATTTTTAGTGGAATTTTTTGTTTTGGTGCTCCCTGAACCCAAGAAAGTGTTTTTAGAGTGGTGTCTGTCTCAGTCTGTCTGTATGTATACACGACCAGAGAGGACACTATTGGTCCGATTTTCATGAAATTTGGTATGTAGGTACTAAACCCTAATATCTCCAGGAGTTTTTTTCATTTTTTTGGAATTTTAAATTTTTAAGGGTAATTTTCCCCTAAAAACCCATAAAAACGACAAAAATGCAAATTTCTCAAAAACGGCTCTAACGATTTTGATCAGATTTTCAGTATTTATAGTGCTTAAGATGCCAAACAAAATGACACCACCCGCTTTTATCAAAACTTCGGCGTTTTATAATTATGGGGAAATGTTTAAAAATAAACAAGTTTGTGTTGTCAATCTAGCATCGCGGCAGCGGCCGCACGGGGTAGTACCACGGTAGCGAGCACGGCCAATAATTCAAAGGTCGCGCGATCGGATCCCGCCTGGGACAATGATTTTTTTATACGATTGACGTAGGTAGAATATTATTTTTTTGTTTTGTTCTAAAAAGTAGTAAATAAAATGATTAAAAACAATATTATTTTGACTACAGTAAGTTGGGAGAAAGTTTGTGTCAGTTAACTGATACCGTTTATTTAATTATTAATTTATGCGAGCGAAGCCACAGGTACTCCTGCAAGTAACAAATACATATTTTACTAGGTGTACAAATTTAGATCGAAAGCTAACCCAATTCTTTTTCACATTTTATTACATTCTGTTAGAAAAAACAATATTTACTAAATTATGCAATCGGCCAGTTGAAACAAATGAATACTAATTACACCTCAGAAATCTTTTGCAACTTTTTAAGCTGTACAGAAATCTTTTACTTAGGACAAAAGTATTTTTCGAAATGATTGCATACACTAAGAGAAACGTTGGAACGGGTAATATTCTAAATGTTCAGGTGTAAGTATTAAACACGGGGAAGGGGATGATTTTTGTTGAACCGTGGGGAGGGGGTGCCCCCAGAGACCAGACTTGTTCGCCCTTCTCAACCTGTACAAAGTCACATTTTTATAAATATACCATATACGGTAATTTTCCTAATGGCCTATTACGTATTCAGCGACGCTGCGGTACTCGCGCAAACAGTCTTTTTTTATGTCGTTGGATACAGGTTCTAGACTGGATTGTGTAGAGTCCCGAGGGAAGAACGGGGTATCCTTGGTCAAATGGTATCCCGAATCACATAAAATGTTTTAAGCGGTTTGTAAATAATAAACAAAGCGGGTTTATCCCGGAGTTATCATTTTGAAAGCTCGAGGGGAATTGTGAATCGTACGGGTTAAGTTGTCTACTAAAATACCTACTTCACTGCCTTCTGTGAGAGATGCTAACCATTTCGCTACAAGATTTGCCGATTACATTATGCTTTAACAATAATAATAAAAAATTCAACACTTCTAAAACAATAAACTTAACATTACGAGATTTAGTATTACTTGGATAGCCACAGTAACAAAATTCAAAATAGGCTTGACCGTAGTCGTCTGCCAGATTAGCGATTGTCTTATTAGACCAGATATTTTATTGTGCAAAAATATTTAAAAGCAAACCGATTACGTTATGACTTGAGGAACAGTTTGTAGATTGAAATAGCGCCTTCGGAAACAATAATTTTTTACTTTCTCACTATACTATGGTATAGAGAAAGTATAGTGATCGCAAAAAAAAATTGAGGTTGAGATTTTTGCGGAAATATCCGTTTTGGGACCCCCTGAGTCCAAAAAAGTGTTTTTTTACAAAATGTCTGTCTGTATATCTGTATGTCTGTATGTATGTGGGTCTGTATGTCTGTATGTATACAAAGCTAGAGAGAAAACTATTCGATCGATTTCGAACAACCCCCTTTTTGGCCCAAAAAACGCCAAAAAATCAGTTATTATTTTTTTTGAAAAAAAAAACGGCTCTAACGATTTTGATAACATTAAGTTTATTTGTTGTCCTTAATATACCCTACCATATGCAGAAAAACGCATTTTTCTAAAAACTCTGGTTTAGCTAATAATAATAACTGATTTTTGGGGTTTTTGGCCATAAAGGGGGCTGTTTTTCAAAATGTTTCAAAACCTTTTTTCGTGCGTCTATATAGGCCTAATTGACGTGTTTGGTGCAAATATGTTCGATTGTTCGAAATCGACCGAATAGTTTTACTTCTAGCTAATAATCATAATATTTATTAGTTAATCTCCTAGTTTAAAATCACCTCTCCTACCCCTCCCACAATAATGAAGTCACTGTGAATCTGTTTAATAATTTGAATATGTTTGTGAGAAAGTATGTGCCAGTTTCTGGTACCGTATATTCATTATGAAATCATTGAAACATCAAAAACTTGCCTTTTATTGGGTTTTTGCTTATATTTTGTAAATCATTAAATGAAACGCTATAGGCTAATTTCAATAGAAAACTTGTAGTACTTTTTTTTTTAAACCTTTAAAGTGAGAATTTATAAGTCTCGACGGCGCAATTTAGACTAAAAAATCGAAAAATCCACGAACATTTTTTTAAAAACTATAATTTCAAAAATGTTAAAGTTTAAGTTTCCTGGCTAAAGCACTATAGCTGGTTTACTGGCTAACTTACAGCGGTGAAGTTCCCAAGCAACACTTCGCTACTAGACTGATGGCTCGCGCGTTTAGGGTCGTGCGCAGGACCACTTTTAACCAACTTCTCAATATACGATTTCAAGTTCATGATCTCTTCTTTTAGAAACCGTTTGGAAAATCTTCCATCGGCCGTAACAATTCATTTATATGCATTTTTTAAGCCTGTTTAAACAATTATTATGCAAAATCAATATATCAGACAATTCCGAAGCTTTAAATTTTAAAATGTCAAAATTATAAATAAAACAAAAATAATTTCATGGTTTTTACGATTATTCTCAGTCTGAAATACTTAACTCGATGAAGATTTACAATGTCTCATTTTAAAGGTTTTTAATTTACTAATTTTTTTCAATTAAAAGCGTTTTATTCAAATATTTACAAAATACAAGCGAGTAACCAAAAAATAAATATATTCATCGGTTTTTGTTGTTTCAATAATTCCATAAAAAAATAATAATAATAATTTTATTTCCAGATCTTGTATTACAATTCTCCTTACATTCTTGGAAATTATACCAATTACCGCAACCAGTTTTAGGTAATTGGTTTTAATAAAAAACAAAAAACAAAACAAAACAAAAACATATAAATATACAAAATAAATTAGTCAGTTCTCCAATATCAACCAATTAATCCGGTGCCTTTGCAGCTGTGTGTATCACTATTTCCAATAAAAACACAATACTAGTAATACAATTAACATTTTGACATAAACTATAATAAGAATACAATTTTACAAGGTAAAGACAAAAATACAGATGAGGTGCCACGCATGTATGAGAAGAAGACCAAGGTCAGAATCCTCCTCAACCACACAAAAGCATCAACAAAGAGATCCGTTCCGTTCCTCCTCATCATTCGTACACTCTTAGTAAATCTTCATTGTTACTAAACGCAAACTGCCAATCTTTCACTTTTTTCAAAAAATTATACAATTTACTAATTTGCTTCAGCTGATAATAAAAATCATTGTTTCCGAAAGTGGTAGTTTCATCTACAAAGTATTTTTCGAGTCATAATTGCCTTTTTTTTCTCTCTAATGACTGGTCTATAGCTCCAGTCCGTAAGGCTTATTTACAATATTATGTTTACTTACATGGACTCTCTAGGTTACTATAGGCACAAATTAACCAAGCATATCTCATTTCAACAAACTTGCAAGAAATTTTATCCAACTTAAAATGCTTTTCCTCTACTTCATATAAATTATATACGAGGCTTGTCCAGAAAGTAAGTACCGTTTCGTTCTACCGCCGGCACAGCGCTAGCGACGATGTTCCGCGCATGCGCTCTAGTCTCCTTGGTTCATTGTTGAACAGCTGACCCTATTACGGCAAAATTTTATTGTGTTTAGATTAGTTAGTGTGCACTCAAAATGTTTAAAACAATTTCTGATCCCGCGGACTGTGAAGTGCGTTCTGTAATACGATTTTTGAACGCAAGGAACATGAAACCTGCTGAAATTCATCGCCACTTACAGAAGTCTATGGACAAAAAGTTATCAGTGATGGTATGGTAAGAAAATGGGTTCGGCAAAAAAATGTTCATGACGAGGCTCGCTTTAATGTTCATCGCGGTTGTAAGCGATGAATTGATTGAAAAAGTTAATGAGAAAATTCGTGGAAACAGACGTTTCGCCATAAGAATGCTTTCTGATGAATTCCCACAAATTTCAAAATCTCTTTTACATGAGATTGTGGTTAATCGCTTGAATTATCGCAAGTTGTATTCCCGTTGGGTTCCGAAAATGCTTACGGATGAACACAAAAAGAAGCGACTTGGCAGTGCATTGACTTTTCTCACTCGTTACAGTGATGAAGGAGACGAATTCTTAAACAAGATTGTTACAGGTGATGAAACTTGGGTTTGTCATGTCACTCCAGAGTCCAAACAACAGTCAATGGAGTGGAGACACTCACGATCCCCCAAGAAACAAAAGTTCAAAACAACTTTGTCGACAAGCAAAATCATGTGCACTGTGTTCTGGGGCAGAAAGGGCATTCTGCTTGTTGATTTTCTACCCAGAGGGGAACAATAAATGCGGAACGATATTGTGAAACACTGAGAAAACTTCGGCGTGCGATTCAGAACAAAAGACGTGGAATGCTTAGTGAAGGCATTGTGTTGATCCATGACAACGCACGTCCCCATTCTGCTGGTGCCACTCAAAACCTTATTCAAGAATTTGGTTGGGAGCAATTTGACCATCCGCCGTACAGCCCTGATTTGGCACCTTCTGATTTCCACCTTTGTTTTTGCACTTGAAGCGGGATTTCGGAGGGCGCCGCTTTAAAAGTGATGACTACGCTGAAGACTGTGTTCGGCAATGGCTCTCGTCAATGGCGGCATCTTTCTATGAAGAGGGTATAGAAAAGTTGGTGCCTCGCTACGAAAAATAAATGTCTAAACTATTTTGGAAACTATGTGGAAAAATAGTTTAAGATATCCTATTTCTTGTAGAAATAAATTTTGTTGAAAAAAAAAAATTGTTTGTATATTTTTTTCAAAACGGTACTTACTTTCTGGACAAGCCTCGTAATACGTTGGTCTATTGCCTAATAACCATTTTCCATAAAGTGTTTACTTTACCATAAAATAAAAAAATATTCATACAAGCTTCAATTATGTATTCTACTCCGTCTGATTTCTCCAAAATCTATCAAAACATAAAATATCAAAACATTACAATTGGAAGTATGTTTGTGACTGGAAGTAATTTTTTTCAGAATTTTATTACTAGAATTAACCTTTTATCTAAAAACATTTATATGGACGATGCATTTTGTTATTTTTCACGGCCTTACAGCCCGTCTGGTTTCCCCAAATCAGTCTAAACGTAAAATACCATAAAGGTATTATCAAAAGCGAGTTTGTCCTCTGCGAGCGAAGCGAAGCATTCCACAGACCGAGGGCGCACAAGGTCGAGGTTCAAACTCTCAAAGCGGTACGAAGCAGAGCTTGAGCTGGGGCTGGAGACTGAGGTGCAAACAAATTTACAAATTTATTTCGTACACGCAGGCAGCTATTCAACGCCTTTTTTAGTAGACCAATTTCCCAAATAGTTGAATTAATAAAACATATAATCTTAATTTTGGAAATTCGCTCAACTCACGTCAGCGGTTCAGCTGCGTGATCGAATTATTTAACCCGTTTCTGTCAGCAGTAAGGCCGCTTCAAAGACTGCTGGAGTGGGTTTAACACACCGCCATTTTGAATATTATTAGTAAAATATCCACACCAAAAAGGTAAGGGACTGTATAAGATTGAAGGTTTTGTTCCAATAGGACAAATTATTTGTTTGCTACTTCATACGCGAACTGTATAAGATGGAAAAAAGGAGTGTAAGGTGTATTTAACTTTAACAAAAATTTACCTTGATTTTTAAGATAGGCCCTACTTTCATTGTTTTGTTTACTCCCAGCGCGCCTATTAGTGTACTGAAAAAGAGTGCGCAAAACTATAAAGGGTTATTATTGCAACAAAAATACTTAATTTTACAAAATTTGTGGCCCTTTCTTTGGTAATTAAATGGAGAGCGAACGAAAATGTAAAATCACTGTAAATTAATGTCACACTACTTACGCTCCCATTTTAAAATGTATAACATTGGCTTATCATTTTTTTCTGATTATGTAGATTATGTATTTTTTATGTTGAAAAACTTGTAACAAAGTGCCTAAAGCTTATATTGTTTATGAGAGTATATCATTAACAAGTTTATGTTTTTTGGGGTCTGAGAATACAATTGGTCAGTCAGCTAAATATAGGCCTACTTTTGCGTGTTAGGCAAAGTGAGTCAAAACAAATTTTTCAAAATATTGTTTAAAAACCTTTCAAATATTGTAGCTCTCAAATTACATTTACTTCTAAGTACCACCCCACCACTCAAAATTGGCCTTCTGGGACACTCGGATTTGAAAAAAAATATTTTCGTTAGGTTCTTTGGGTGAGATAAACTTGAAATCAAGAGGCTTAAGGGTCGGCTCTAGTAAAACAGAAAGCAACCTGCGATTCCCTACAGCGGCGGTAGGTTACGCGGACATTGCTCAACCTAAATCCATTTAAAACCCGCAATTGTTCAAATAGCGTTTTTAAAAAAATACCAAAATCTTGGGGACGAAATTCTTCAGGCGAATGGCTTGGTAGTTTTTCGCTTTAATTAATAGTGGCAACATAAAAAAATATTAAAAATCAATGTTTTAAATTGTTAATAAATATTAAACAAAATATTTGTCTTAATTTTTAAAAAGCCATTTGCATGCATATTGACCATAGCTTCAAAATGACATATCGTTCATAATTTTCCGATCAAAAATAAAGGAAAAATTTGGATTTTAATTTAACATCTTATGGAGTGTCAGCCAACATGGCCGACCCTTAAGGTAAAAAATGGTAAAAATACGGGGTTTAATCCCAACCATAAAACAGCTGACAGGTTTTATCAGCCGACCCTTAACTGATTCGTTTGTCTTTCATGCATGCTGAAAGATTAGTCTGCAAACACCATATTATTAAAACATTTTAAGTTCAATCATACATACGATATTATATATTATTTCTTAAATGTGTGTATTTTTCTTTTTCCCCTTTTTTTGGCAACACCATATCTCCCTTAGTTCTTCAAAAAAATTAAAGATTCTAACATCATTTTAAAGATTATGTTCCCCGCTATTGTCAAACAATAGACAAACAGCTTAAAAATAGAGTTTTCGTAATCAAAATGATTTTAAAAAACTTTCATATATACCTTTTATTTCTCAAGGGTATTTTTTTTTTTTTTTTTTTTTTTTTTTTGAGGCAACGATATATCTCCCTTAATTCTTCAACAAAATTAATTATTCAAACATAATTTTAAAGCTTATGTTCCCCACAGTTAATAAAAAATTCAAAAATAGACAAAAAGCTTAAAATTAATGTTTTCGTTAAAAAAATATTTAAAAAAACTTGTATATATCCTATAGGCCCTACCTATTATTTTTCAAATACTTTTTTTGTGGTAACGCCATATTTCTCTTAATTCTTCATAAAAATTAATGATTCAAACATTAAAAAAAAACTAACGGACGACAATATGTTTAATAGTTTATGTGAAGCAAACTACAAAAAGTTGTACATCACAAAAATGAGTTAATTGCTTTGAATAATAATCCACTCAAATCTCAAAATAGTCAACAACATATTATTTTTTTTATAATCATCGGTTATTTCCAAATTGCTTTGTTCAGGTTAGGCCACTTGTGCACTCAGCGCATCAATTATCTGGAAGAGGTTTTCATCTTAAAACATCAAGATGATCATCTTTCGACCTTCTATTGATTGAAAGCTTCAATCATTTCAGAGCAATTAAGACAAAATAAAACATTATCTTCTTCTTCCGTGCAGTTTTATGTTTTACAACACAGGCGGAAAGGAGAGAGCGGGATATAAAATGATTGCAAATAATACAGTTTTGTTATGACCAAGTTAGTCAAGCTTCAGACTTTAAAGATAGCGTTGTATAAACAGTTTAATGGCGTCAGGGATTCCAGACGGAAATATCGTTTTACATTTCATAATTTAAGTCTTTGATTCAGTTAACCTCTTAAGATTCATGTTTAGGCCTATATTATTTTAGCAATTAGATTGGGATATCATAAATTTTAGAATAAAATTCAGTAAAAACTATAATCAATGTTCGGCTCTTGTTATCAACTCCTATGGAAGCGAGTGTACGTACGCACGTCCAAACGTTCGTATGTATGAAAGAGTATATTTTTGCGCGAGTTTTTATTGTTTTATTTATTCGTTAACATAATATAACAGCTTAATTCGTCCAACAGCTGTAGTACTGCAACAATTACGTGAGTATACATCCACGCTGTAGGTCTCAACATAGAGTTCCTATGGGCCTACATCTGAGATGCGTTGCTGACTTGAACGACTGTCATAGTGGCTGTAGGAGTGGTGGGGGTGGTGTCATAGCAGAGTTGTCATGGCGGAGGAGTGTGATGTCTTCTTACGTCAACCGTTTAAGGTTTTGTTTGCAATTTTTAAGTTAAATTTTATGTTAAAAATTATTCTTTATGTCATGTCAGCTTCCTACTGGATATCGCATACGAATGGTCTGTCTTGGGCTTTAGGTCTGAATCATTATTATTTTAATAGAATCTTAAAGTTTCACATTCTGTTAGTTGACAAAATAGTCCTAAATGTAGGCCTAATGACGATGAAAACTCTAGT
>JAGFPH010007433.1:10717-21567 GCA_018207615.1 Philaenus spumarius | reverse complement strand
ACACACACACACACACACACACACACACACACACACACACACACACACACACACACGCACCCACACACACACACACACACCAACACACCAACACACACGGTCGGACATCTCGGCGGGAATAGTCAGAATGGCTTACTGGGACCTCAAAACGTGGAGATTTAATGAAAACTCGACTTTTGAAAATCGGACCGAAATCAATAACTTCCCTTTATTGGTAGCGGGAAGTTAAAAAAAGTACAAACAAATATGTAATATTGACACAAAAATTTACATGTATACATTGCATACGAATGCATTTGGGCCCTTGCTATACACATCGTATTGATTCGATGTAGGCCTATAAAATCGTGAATATCGATCTACATAGAATATCCCAAGTTTGTAGTTTGATGTAAAGTAAGGTAAACATTAAGTGTTTATGTAGGCCTATTATAGAAATTTATGAAGTGAACATTTTTGATGTTTCTTATTTCTTAGGCTATACATAATTTGTTAAGGACACCATAATTCTTTGAACCAAAATACGCACAAACCTTAAGATGAAAACCCATCGAAGATCGGGAGGTGGTCGGTTTAACACATACTAAGTACCCGAAAATTGTATTTGAATAAGATAGGAAAAAGTCGTAACAGAACCCGAGCCATGAGGCTATTGCGTCTGATTTGGAAGTGTTCAGTCGTTCTTTGGAATCGATTAATCAGTTATTCATTGAGTTTGCTGGTTTGAATTGGTTCAAAACTTCGATTTTGTTCGACACCAAATGGATCGATATTTACCAACTGAGTCACGAATCAATCGATTCATCTGCTGTTTCTTTCAAATTGAACTAATCGTTTTTTGAACCGCACATCACGACTCTGCAAGAGGAAGAATTTAATCCTTCCTGATCTGATGAGCTTTGCCAAAAAGGAAAGTTGATGAGTGGAAAATAGAAAATTAGTACTCTGGATACGATAGTGTATAGAAAGGACATTGCGGCCTAACTATGGTGACGCAGCCCCCTCAATACAAACATAACAGAACAGAACATTTATTGGTCCTTCAGCACATGTACATGCATTACAAGAGACTTCGTCACATACAGGCTTAATTTAGTCATTCAATCTTAAAACTAACATGACAGAAGACCTAGGTTTACTAATATTTATTCAAAATTTTAATGATCCTCCAAGTAAAATGATAAAATGTGTGCTTTTTCGGCAATCGTAAAAAGTACGATGTAATTCATTATTTGACATGCAGACAGTTTATTGAAAACTTTGATTGCTAAAAGTAAATGATAATTCATGGATTTTTTTAAATCTATTTCTTGGTTGTTCAAGCATATATGACTAAATATGGTATTATAATCATGAATTAGGCCTCTAACATAGTAGGCCTACATTTGTAAATTATTCTTTACATCCATTACATCAACAATTTTTTAGTTTATAGCAGTTTAATTTGATACCAGTTTCAATGAATATCTTCAATGTTTTAATTTATCTGAGTTTGTTCAAAAATCTCAAAGGTTTTTTATGAAGAATTATAATTCTATGTATTATTATTCCATTTCCCCATATAAGAAGTCCATAACTTATAATATTAAAAAAAGCAAATAATGGAATAATTTTTAAATACAGTAGAGCGTCGAAAATCCGAACTAATTGGGACCGAGGAGGGTTCGGATTATCAATTTGTTCGGATTTTTGAAAACAACCAAAGGAAAAGCCATTTAGGCTAAAATATATGCCCTTTAATCGATTAAAGTGTTTAAACAGTACAAGCAGTAATGTAATTACAATACAGTAGTAAGACTACTTACATATTATGATTTAGAAGAACCTGCACGCACACAGTAGGACCAACATGATTACACTTGTAACTCTCAATTACAGTACAGTACATAATTTAAAGTTCACTTGTACATTGTAGTTAACACAAACGAAAAAATACTGTATAGTACATTACTTTATGTACGACACACTATTATAATGATTACACAACGAGAAATAAATGAACTTTATGTATGCACTGCTGGCGCTAAAGCAGCTTATAAGCGTGACAGTGAAAATACTGACAGCCAGTCTGCTGTGAGGGCGTGTGAGAACAGGTACTAAGAAGTGTTTAAAAAGAGATAATAATGTCAAACTGCAATGAAGATTTTTGTGAAATTTTTAACGATGCAATAATTGGAATTTACGAAAACGAAAACGAAATTTTTGCAGGGGCTGCCACAAAACGCGTTTGGATTTTTGACGTTTCGGATTATTGACGTTTGGATTATCGACGCTCTTATTCAAAAGTTAGTTGACTCTTAAGATTAACTAATAAATAAATTACCCATTTCAACTTCTTAACATAATCTATATGCACCGACCAGGAGAGCATACTATCAATTTGTATACCAAGTTAAGTTACACATTTTTCATACGCAGGCTTATAACTATGTTAATATTTATTTTGTGAAAAGACTAAAAGTTTTTGAGTTAGAATAGATGGTTTGTCTTAGACCAACTTAATTAAATTTGCAGATGTGTTAGAATATAAAATGAAATTAAGAGGCAGTAAACAATTCTTCTTATCAATAAATATTTGACAGTAGTTTAAGGTCTAGCCAAGCCTGTCTAGTTTTTGGCAAAGACAAAGCCTGGAAGGTTTCAGGAACAGGTGGACTTTCCAGGAAGTTGTTCAAGCCAGGCAGGAAACATGCAGAAGAACTTATCTCGCTAGGAAGGGATAACATGAGATGGGTGGTTGGCCTATTAACAGGTCACTGTCATCTCAGGAAACACCTACATAGAATAGGGATTGCTGAGGAGAGTATATGTAGGAAATGCGGAATGGCTGAAGAATCGGCGGAACACATCCTTCTGGAATGTGAGGCTCTAGGTAGAGCCAGAACTTTCACCCTGGGCCCACCAGGGCAGGAAAGGGAAACCATCCTATTAAACCCAATACCCAATAGGTAGCATCTGTTCCTTTATCAGGAATACAAGTATCACTGGGTGGGAGTAATTAGGAAAATTAAGGGGGCAAAAGATCTTTTTTGGTCGACGCCGGCAGGGTTTCTGTTTAGGACCTTGCAACCAAAAAAAAAAAAAAAATAAAAAAGGTCTAGCCAGAAGGTTGAAGACAATCATGCAGGATAAGCATGAGAGGAGTAACAGTTCAAGAAGCGAAAAAGATGTAGCATGATACGCTAGCTATTTGACTATTTTTTGCCACCAAACTAATAATGGATACATAATTTATTTATTTATTATTATATGGTTAAATTAATATGCCAGGTGGAGAGTCACAATGGACAATAGTACATCAACTTAAACAAATAACAAGTTTTAGCTTAAACTAATTTTAAAACCCTAAGAACATTTAAGAATAAATAAAGTTATGTCACATCATAGCCTAATCATAAATCTGTTGGGCTGTCATCTAACGAATTTTCCTGCAGAAAAGTAAGAAGAGCTTTTCTAAAATTTGTCGGACCTGGTAGTTCATTATACGATCTAATGCCACTGCAAAAGAAGTAACTTCAACATATTTGTTCTGTGAGGAGGATAGTAATTCCTTGCTCCACGTTGGATACCTGTGATCATATTGTAGACCTGTAAATTTTATAAAGTTTCTTTTAACGAAATATAGTTTGCTAGCTAAATATATACAAAGGCAATATTTTATGTTTTATATAAACTGATTTACACGAATCGTAATGATTAAGTTTAGAAATAGCACTAATAATTTTGTTCTGTGTCCTAAATACCTGCTTTCTATACAGACGGTCCCCAAAGTCCCGGACCGGTTTAATAACTCCTAAACGAAACTAGCTACAGTAATAATATTTCAGACATGACTCCTGGCTACAAAAAACTATTTTTTGAGTTGTTAGTCACTATTGCACCTGTCCCCAAAAACCAAATTTGGGGGGGTTGCCCCAAATTTTTAAATGTAAACCCCTATCGAGTGACCCATCATTTTAAAGGTCTCATTGAGTTAATCACAACAGCGCAAACCCGAGGTCGATATCTTGCTCCTGTACAAAATGGCTGACCTTTTAGTGTTTCTTATGGTCATGTAATTTAAAATTGAACATGTTGAACTTCGACAACGAATAACACACGAAGCTCAGCAAATACCGGGGGAAATGATACAGAATGTAGTACAGCATCACTATTACAGACTAGCACACTGCGTGACTGTGGAAGGAAAGCAGTTCGAATACTCTAAACCCTGGATATCATCTTTGGTAAGCAACTTTGTTTTTGAGTGTAAAGAAAAACATTTTGTTATTATTACCAAGTATGACAAATTTGTTTTTATACTTTAAACTCTTTTGTGCGTGTGTTTACTTTGTTTTAAAATAATAAAAATGTTTAATACAACCAATGGGGGGTCAATTTTTAATTACATGACCATAAGAAACACTAAAAGGTCAGCCATTTTGGACAGGAGCAAGATATCGACCTCGGGTTTGCGCTGTTGTGATTAACTCAATGAGACCTTTAAAATGATGGGTCACTCGATAGGGGTTTACATTTAAAAATTTGGGGCAACCCCCCCAAATTTGGTTTTTGGGGACAGGTGCAATAGTGACTAACAACTCAAAAAATAGTTTTTTGTAGCCAGGAGTCATGTCTGAAATATTATTACTGTAGCTAGTTTCGTTTAGGAGTTATTAAACCGGTCCGGGACTTTTGGGACAGTCTGTATAATACACTAAATTTCTCCAAAAATAACGCCATTTGTGTTAACTGTGAAATATGTAGGCATAGTACACCATCATAGTAACTAAGTCACTGACTCTTCTAATAGTCAGAATTGCATCAAATGTTTAGTTTATGAATCAGATTCATTGACAGCTGCCACCATGTTACTGTGTTGTCCACTTTAATTCTATTTAACCATATTTATGGGACATATGGGTTCTTTAAAAAAACTATGAACTTAGCTTTCATAATTTAATACATTGTTTTTATAATTGGTGTGGAACTATAAAAGATGCGTTTTATCTATATTTAACGAAAGTCTATCTTATCTTCTAAAGCGAGAGATAATTGTCTGTCTGCTAAATGGATCTGGAAACTCCGTCTAAGGATTTTTGATTTTTTGATTTTATATGGGGCTTTTGGCCACGAGAAATCGATTGGAAATGGTCACCAGTCTGGGAAAATTCGTTTTCTACGTCTTTTTATTAAATTAAAAAGTGAAATTTGTCCATTTTAAACAATACAAAGCACAGCTGATGCAAATGTTTTCAATGTCATTACAATAATCATCTGTTTTCTTTTAAACGAAGCACAGCTGATGCAAATGTTTTCAATGCCATTACAATAATCATCTGTTTTCTTTTATTTTATTAGAGGTAAGCCTAATGTTGTATCTATTTATAGTTACCATGGCAACGAATACTTCTGCTAAATAAACATACCATTTATTTAGTTGTTTAATGTTATAGGCCTAACCTAAACGATGTTCACGGAAATTTGCAATAATAGTTATTGAAATCATAGCCCTGCTTATAATCGAGCTTTAGCTCGGTCTCCTGGTACTTTTTCTTAAACCAAGTGTTTATTGGTTTTATTTCAAATATAACTTTACATGAGCTTTGCTTGTGTTCTTACTCATAAAAGTTCCAATTACTACACGTCAAGTAGACTGAGTTATTGTGCCGAATAAGATGATAGCTGGAAAGTACTTTGAATTTCGAAAGTGATCTCTTAGGAAGTTCTAAATATTGTGAAACTTACAAAATGTAGTCGAGGTGATTGTGTAAGTTGTCCAATTCTATGGCACAAACTCCCTCTCGTAAGCAATTTCCTAATACTCTTACACTTTGCAATTAGCAACAAAGTAGAGTGGGAGGAGTCCTTGTGATTGTTTTCCTGTTTTTAATTACTTCTCCTGCGTCAGTTACACGACACGACACACAGACGGACCACACCCAGCTTGACGCCAGGGCTTATCTCAAGGTCATCATACTTTTTGTTTTGCTTTAATTGTTTCCCCGCAGTAACTACAATACTACATTACACTCGACGATACCTACAGATTCAACATTTTGTCAGATGGGATTATCTGCACGATGTACAAGAGACAACCTCAGTGGATCGCAGGGCACGGTCATACATTAGGAAACGAAACAGCAGACCAACTTGCTACGATACCTCAAACATTAAGACAGGACAGACCCAGCCACCATCTTGAATTTCAATTCACAATGTGAGCAATGTTAAACGCGTAACAAGACCACTGGAGTAAAAATGATCAGGAAATTATTCTGAATATTTCATTTTAAAGGTTAAGACAGTGGATATCATTTATTGTTTTAAATTTGTTTATAACTAAATTTGTCCTTTGACTTAACTCAAAATCAAAGTTTGCTGTTTGTTTTCTTATTCAGTAATGTAAATATCAAAAATGTAAAAGTTCACAACATTCAAAGTTTCATTATCTTTCAAATAAAAATAATTTCACGATAAAATCTGCTTTATAACCGCCGAATTTGTGTTCCTATTTGAGTGTTTAGCCTGCAATAGGGAG
Source organism: Philaenus spumarius (assembly GCA_018207615.1). Taxonomy (NCBI): domain Eukaryota; kingdom Metazoa; phylum Arthropoda; class Insecta; order Hemiptera; family Aphrophoridae; genus Philaenus; species Philaenus spumarius. Next base: position 15,047 of record JAGFPH010007433.1, on the reverse strand, counting down.
GTTACCACACTTTTTTGTTGCTCGCGGATGTATTCCAGAAAAATCCAATATCCGCTAATTTTGAATGTGTGAGAGAAAACTGTGTTTAATAACACATACTCACATACATCGTCACGCATGCGCATTTCAGTACGCATGCGCATTTTTTTACGTCTGTAAACCTCTGGTTTCCGCCTTTATGAAGCTGCCCTATATTTTCCAGCAGAATAATGAAACGCACAGAAACTCAATGCTAGTAGTGTACAGATCTGCCAATTGGAGATCTGTGGTCAACTAAGAAATATGTGTTCACTTCTGCCGAACCTTAAATTTAAATTTAAGAAATTAACAGAAATTTAAAAACTGATTTCACTTCAAACGTAATAATAATTTGTTATATCTGGATGGAGTCTAGGAAATTGACTTTGAATTAAATGTAGAATTGTTAAAATTATCTTTAATACCTAGGAACACTTAAAGTTCCGCCGAGGCAAATCTAGCTTCCACAGTCATCCACCCCAGTTAGTGATTATGCCATTGTTTACATAAATACTGGACGGGACAAATTGTTTTACTAGGGTTCATAACTCGAAAATAGCATCTGATACAGGCCAATAATGTTATAGCCAAATAAAAAGTAGATAAAACAAAAAAGGTTTACTAAAAAAATAGCTTAAATGAACTATAACGTAGTTTTCGATCTTCTTGGATGTAAACAAAACTAAAATTATTGAACCATTTTTGATAAATGAAGGGTAATTGGGGTTTTATTATTGCATGAAGGGCACTTTAAATAGATAATTTAAAAAATCTCGATATAATAATCTCCTATATATTTTTTTACAAAAATCTCAAGAAATGTTTACTTCCGGTCAAAAAACGTGCTTCAGGTTGTCCGTCCGATTGGCTTTGGAATCCGTCGTATGTACCAAATTTGGGCCAAATTGGACGTAAAATGAGGCCGTTAGAGTGCGAACACATATATACAAATGTATATAAAGTTTTTAATGACATCTCAAATTATGATCTGGGCCAATGATCGGTGCTCTTTGAACACTCCCGACCTTAGGTCTCACCATAAGAGTCACTGCAATAGCTCATCTTTTCTATTGAATTTCGCTAATAACTACAACTTATTAGGGAACAAAATATCTTATTGTAACGATTGCATCAAACATGAACTCCAACTCTTTGAAGGTGTTTACAACTGTAGTTTAAGGGTTAAATATATTTGTATTTTCTGCCTTTCACTGTAAGATTCTTGTCGCACCTACCATAGTAGTGTTCGATTTAATGGGGCGACATTGTAGGGAGAGTAAAAGTTCTGTTGTGGGGAGACTTAGGCCCCACATACACGTTCAGTTAGGCCTAAAGGTCAAGTCTGTACAGTTCTGAAATGAAGTCAGAATTGACCGTGTAAGGCAAATTGAACAATTCCTTGAGGCAAATTGTTGGACGGATGGGCTTAAAGAAAACCATTCAGGCCCTGCTTTCATTCCCCTCGCCTTCAGTCAGTGTCAACGCCCAATAGGTGGCCCGATCCGATACCTTGTACTTTATTCAAATATTAGTTTATTTAAATCAGTAACAATACTTAAAATACATTTTTATTGACGACAAAGTTAGTAAGCGTTGTTTTCCTGAACACCTTCCGTGAATCAGCGAAAACTGCTTTCAGCTCGAATTATTGTATTTTCTCAGATATCCTTGATACATTGATAAAAAGTTATAATTTTTAATTTGTAATAAATTACCTGCTTACATGCTTCCTCAGCAAGGGTTAAATTAATTAAATTACAAGTGAAAAAACATGAACCATTGAGCCCATTGAACCCAGGACCTTTGCCTTTCCGGGGCAACACTCAAGTGTAAGTAGTGGTAGAGTGTTGCCCCGGAAAGGCAAAGGTCCTGGGTTCAAATCCCTTTCTTGGTCCATTTTTTTCACTTGTAATTTAATTAAAAAGTTATACACCATTGTATCTTAACTTTTTTGTCGTTAAGTTTTAATTTTTTCAGATATTCATCTTTTAAAAGCGTGAACCTTCTTGAAAAGGATAACCACAGCACAACTAAATATTTAATTTTCGTGTAAACCAATGTGAACAACTTTTATGTTTAGTTTGATGAATTTAACTTGAACCGATTACGAGATTGTAATTGTTTACAAAAATACACATACAGACTGACAACTTATAAACCAAGCAAGATAGAACACGTTGTGTTGTATTATTTGCTAATTTTGATCTGATGAATAGCATGATAAAGTTTGGTACAATGGTTGCGAAACACCCTGTATTTTGTGATTAAATAAAATTAAAAACTACTATAAAATAGAAGTTAATTAAATAAATTTTAAACTGAAATTAAAAATTATACAAATCTAATAGAATCTAATTGGCTTTGTTTGAAAATAAAATCTGAGTGAAATCTTTCTTTTACCAAAGTAGAAACCCTTCTTTTTCAGAACTAACATTAATTTAAAAAAATTCACTATGTTAATACGAAGATTATGTTTGAGAAATAATCATTCTTAAAATCTCTGTATAAAGTGTCAGTATCGCAATTATATTCTTCTTGATTTTACAGGATTACTGCCTTTATGGAAAATATTTTCAGCCAGAATTATTGTATTTTCTCAGTCATCCTTTACTCACCGATACAAAGTGATAAATCGTTGGATTTGTCTTTAAATTGTCAACTCTTTTTGTATTTTTTCGAAAAGTTTTATTTTTTAACATATTTAACCACCACCATCTTAAAACGGATAACTTTAGCACAGTTAAATTTCGCACTTTTGCCCAATGTGATGCACGTTGTTGCTGAGTTTCATAAATTTATCTTAAACCGTGCATGAGATAAGATTTATTTTCTAAAACACATACGGCAGATATCTTCTAAAAGCAAGATAGGACACCATGTTATACTGCAATATTAGCTAGTTTTAAGTTGCTGAATAGCATGGTAAAGTCTGGTCAAACGGTTGCGAGACTCCTTGTAGGGGCTCGATTGCTGTGTTCAGTAGTACAAGCAACATATGCAACATAGTATGGCAGCCAACATCAAAATTAAGGAGTCTGCTTGTCTTTTCATTCTACGATTTTTCACTTCTGCTGTTTTTATTTGTGTTTCAAACAATGTAAAACAATTAACTACTTCTTAAGTTAATCAACTGAAAGAAGGCGGAGGCATACAAAATGCATTTTGCACAAAACTTAACCACTTCTCTCTAACTGTTTAGCGTCTACAACATAATCAAGAGCAAACTTAGTGGAGTGAGGACATTTGATACCCGTTTGGTCTTGTTTGGTTCACTAATGAAACACTTAAATCTCAATTACAAACGAGTGGTAAGCTTGATGCGAAGTTAGCGTGAGGCCCCCCCCCCCCCCCCCCTACTAAGGCCTCTAGGGGCCCAACACCGTCGAGACTTCATCAACATTAGCATACCTTACACGTCACCGCTCTGTCAACCTCCGGTATTTTTCATCGCTCCTACTTACACAATTTGATACAATAATTATCGTAGCTAAATTACGTCTCTAGAGTCGTCATCAAACTGATGTTCTACATTAATGTACAACGTAATCTAAAGTGACTACTTCAAACAGAAATTGTGTGTGTAAATATTGCACTTCTTCATTAAAAATGTTGACTTACAAATAAATTATACTTTCTTTAAAATTAATATTTGGTCTTCCTCTACTCCGTCTTAAAAAGTAGGAACCCATTCTTTTTTTCGTTTTTATCAATATTTTCAGATATCATAGCATAATTATTAGCGATTTTCTATTGCAATGACTCTTATGGTGAGACTTAAGGGAGTGGACAATGAGCACCAATCAAGGTCCCCAGAACACGTTTTGGGATGTGTGTGTGTATATGTGTTAGCACTCTACTGTCGCATTTTACTTCCGATTTGGACCAAATTTGGTATACACGTTGGTTTTCTAAGTTTCTCGAACTGTTAGAAAATAAACGGTATCAGTTAACTAACACAAACTTTCTCCCAACTTACTGTAGTCAAAATAATATTGTTTTTAATCATTTTATTTACTACTTTTTAGAACAAAACAAAAAAATAATATTCTACCTACGTCAATCGTATAAAAAAATTATTGTCCCAGGCGGGATTCGATCGCGCGACCTTTGAATTACTGGCCGTGCTCGCTACCGTGGTGCTACCCCGTGGTGCCGCTGCCACGATGCTAGATTGACAACACAAACTTGTTTATTTTTAAACATTTCCCCATAATTATAAAACGCCGAAGCTTTGATAAAAGCGGGTGGTGTCATTTTGTTTGGCATCTTAAGCACTATAAATACTGAAAATTTGATCAAAATCGTTAGAGCC
>JAGFPH010007432.1:0-13055 GCA_018207615.1 Philaenus spumarius | reverse complement strand
CTGACCCGTATGGCGTTGCCCGTGGTGGTTGGTATTTTCAGTCTTTTTAACGTAATTGTATCCTTTTTAAGTGTTCAGTCAGTGAGTGCTATTTGGCCTATATATATATAGATCTTAAAAAATAAAAGCACTATTGTCATAATAATAAAAGATCTGAAATTATGATTTTAGTAACTTTGATCCCCCCAAACCCCTCCTAAAATTTCGAAATTTTTCATACCCTTTCTTAGTGAGCACCTATGGCCCTAGAGGAAGTTACATACCAAATTTCATTCCAATCCGTTCGGTAGTTTTGAAGAAATCGTGATTTAATAAATTTGATTCCCCCCCCAAACCCGCCCTAAAATTTCGAATATTTTTAAACCCTTTCTTAGCGAGCGACTATGGTCCTAGAGGAAGCTACATACCAAATTTCATTCCAATCTGTTCGGTAATTTTGGAGAAATCGTGATTTAGTCATTTTTACCCCCTAAACCCCCCTAAAATTTCCAATTTTTTAAAACCCTTTTTTAGTGAACACTTATGACCCTAGAGAAAGTTACATACCAAATTTCATTCCAATCCGTTCGGTAGTTTTGAAAAAATCGTGATTGAATAACTTTGATCCCCCCAAACATCCCCTAAAATTTCGAATTTTTTCAAACCCTTTCTCAGTAAGCACCTATGGCTCTAGACGAAGCTACATACCAAATTTCATTCCAATCCATTCGGTAGTTTTGAAGAAATCGTTTTTCAATAACTTTGACCCCCCCCCCCACAAACCCCCACAAAATTTCGATTTTTTTTTTTTTTTGAAAACCTTTCTTAGTGGGCACCTATGGTCCTAGAGGAAGCTACATACTTGAATTTCGTTCCAATCCGTTCAATGGTTTTTGAGAAAAAGTGATCAGTGAGTCAGTGGATTTGGCTTATATATGTATAGATACATCAAATAAAAGAGTACCTCAAACAGTTTTGTTGGTACACCTGTGCGCACGCACTGTTTCCTCTGTCTTCCGTTAGAAAGCGCTAGTAGCAAAGATACCGACTAGTGAATAGAAAGCTATTTGTGTTTTACAGAATCGAAGTTTTACGTGGACTTGTGAACACTCATAATCTGGGGGTGAGGAAATCCTCACGAGATGGTACAGTTGCAACAAGACCCCTATATCCCGTCGGAAAGTTTATAGGCATTTCGTTTTTGCTGAAGCAAACTGTACTTGGTGTTTCTCGGTTCTTTCCTCAATCGGAAGAAGCTGATCCACAGAATTTTAATTGGCAGCAAGATGGCGCGCTGCCTCATTGGTATAGCTCAGATAGCTCAGAACGCGATCGGTTAGACCGCCGCTGCCTGATTGGCCGCAAGGGGCCGGAAGAGAGAGGTTATTTCGCATGGCCCCAACGTTCCCCCGACCCTAACATCGATCACCAATCCTATTGGCGAAGCAAATGTAAGCAGATTATTGAATACTCTAATATTTTCACGGGAATTAGGATTGATTAGATTTTGATCCAAACCAGTTGTTTTATTTATAACTATTGGAGGCCCCTGCGTGCTCCGCACGCCAACCCCCAATGGAACCTTCTGAAAACATGTGTTATGTTTTATTTATAATAAAGGTGTAGGATTAATAATAACCTCAAAACTAAGATGGTAAAAAAAATTTTTCAATGTTAAAATTAAATCATTTCTTATATTTTATAATAGCAGTTATAGGCTAATAATGGTTAAAAGAACCAGCCAGGCTCAGGTCTACACTTTAAAACCCTAACCTAAAAGCTATAAATACAAAAATAATTGCTTTTCAAATCAGCTGTTAATGGAAATATTGGAGCAAACAGCTATTGTATCTGATATTTTATTCAATTGGTTGCTATGGTAATAAATGTAAATACATGTGTTGGTTTATCATTCTAGGCTTAACCTAAGAATGTTTTCCGACAAAATTTACAAATATTGAAATAAAAAAAGGTTTTTATCGAAATGAATTATAGCCTATATTACTCAGGGATAGTGTATCTTTTTATTAGTAAACCTATTTTTTCAATCGGTTCAGTAGTGTTATAGATTACCCCCTTCAAACAAACAAAAAAACAAACTTTACCTGTATATAATATTAGTATAGGTACTAGGCGGCTATAGGTTATGTAACAATAGGTGCTTGAATTATAATACAGTTATTATTTTTATAGATTTTATATTTGTGCTTGTTTGTATATTGTTAACCTAATCTAACAAAATTGTTGGTTGTGACAAATAATTAACTGATTCTAAAGTTAATTGCTATGGTAGTGAACGTAAATGCATTCAACAAACGTCGCTTAATTGAGCACACCTATGATTGTGTTGCTAATCTATTGATTCGAATCAGCTATTTTATCTGATGCAACCCAAGAACCCCCCCCCCCCCCCCCAAGTACCCATGTGCCAAGTGTACCTGTTCTCCCAAATGATCCCCCCTATTTCGACCATTTTCAACACTTAAATCGATATTTTATATTTATAATATAGAAGAGAGATAATTTTCTATCTATGAAGTATGAAATGTGATACGATAAAAAGTAGTATTTAACTGATCAGATAGCCAAATACAGAATAAAGTTAGCATAATTTAATAGTGTTAGGTGTTTGAATTATGATATAGTAAGCCTTTATCGTTATTAGCGAATTTCCATAGGAAAAATGAGCTATTGCAGTGGCCCTTATGGTAAGACCCAAGGTCGGGAGTACCAAATGAGCACCGATCATGGTCCCCAGAACACGTTTTTGGGTGTCATTAAAATTCATATATATATATATGTTCGTTAGCCAAAAAATCCACCAACCGGAAGTACGTTTTCTGACCGGAAGTAACTATTTTTTCAGATTTTTACTACGAAAATGATTTTTTAATAGTTTTTTTCTAAAAATATAAATGTAATATGTTATTCTGCACATTTTATTTTTTTACGCGACCTTATAGCTTGCTTGGTTCGCCCAAAATCGACCAAAACGTAAAATACCATAAAAGTACCCGGTTCGAAGCCAAGTGGTGCAAACTCGCGAGGCCACTAGGAGGAAACAAATTCTACTAATATATTGCGTACACACAGACAGCTGTTCAACGCCTTCGTGAGTAGACCTATTTCCCAAACTGTTGGTTGAAACCCTAAAACATAGGCATATAAACTTAATTTTGGAAATTTGCTCAACTCACGTCAGCGGTCCAGCTGCGTGGTCGATTTATTTGTGTTTGCTATTACCTAACCTAAATAAACGGTACCAGGAACTGGCACATACTTTCTCACAAACATATTTAAATTACTAAACAGATTCACGGTGACTTGTAGGGTGGTGTAGGAGAGGTGATTTTGTATTAAAGTTGTTTTCCCATAAAAATCCATAAAATAACGGAAAAACCAACTTTTCTCAAAAACGGCTCGAACGATTACAGTTTATAGTACTTTAGGTCCCTAATAAACTATAAAATTTTAATCAAAATCGTTAGAGTCGTTTTTGAGAAAAGTTGATTTTTCCGTTATTTTAAGGGTTTTTATGGGAAAATTACCCTTAAAAATAAAAAATTCACAAAAATGAAAAAAAACCTGGAGATACCGTAGATTAGTACCTTTATACCAAATTTCATCAAAATCGGACGACTGGTTTAGGCTCTATGTCTGATAACATCCACACAGACACACAGACACACAGACACACATACAGACACACACACAGACATCACTCCGAAAACCACTTTTTTAGGTTCAGGGGGACCCTAAACGGATATTTCCACCAAAAACTCAAACTCGAAAATTGTTACGAATACAATACTTTCTCCATATACTATGGTAAAGGGGGAGAAAGTAAAAAGCTATGTGTTGTAAAACATAACTAACTCATTCTAAATTAGCCAAGTTTGTTGCTAATGCTATATGGAATAAATGTTTCCAAGAAATGTGTGTTGGTTCAGTACAGGCCTAACCTAAAATTGTGATAAGTTTTCGATCCAAACCAGACGCTGTATTTATTTATATGTAACAACAGATGCTTGAATCATAATAGGCCTACAGTAAGCTTTTTTCATTGTTTGTGTTTGCTATTACCTAACCTAAAAATTTATAGGTTTTAAAGCCAAGTTGGTTGCTATGGTAATAAATGCAAATACTTTCAAGAAATGTGTGTTGGTTCAGTATTATATATACAGGCCTAACCTAAAATTGTGATAAGTTTCGGATACAAACCAGATGTTTTATTGATATGTAACAACAGATGTTTGAATTATAATACAGTAAGCCTTTTTCGTTGTTTGTGTTTGCTACTACCTAACCTAAAAAACTGTGGGTTGTAAAGAATAATTATCTGATTCTAAATTTCCAAGTTGATTGCTATGGTAAGTACGTCCAACAAACTTAGATTAATAGTCCATACCTAGAATTGTGTTGATAATCTTTTGAAAGTTAGAAATACTTCAAAGTGTGAAATCAGCTGTTAATGGAAATATTAGAGCTATTTTATCTGTCATTTTATTCAATTAGTTGCTATGGTAATTCATCAGTAAGGCCTAAATTATATTTTAGAATTTTTTCCGACTAAATTTACAAATATTAAAATAAAAAATGTTTTTATCAAAATGAACTAGGGGAGACTCCTGCGTGCTCCGCAGGCCAACCCCGTTAGACCCTTCTATCACGTTTTCTTTACAATAAAAGTTAGGATTAATAATAATCTCAAAACAAAGATGTTAAATAATGTTGAATGTAAAAAATCAAATTATTTCTTATATTTTATACCATCAGTTATAATACAGGTTAAAAACCAGCAGGTCTATACTCAAACAAAACTCAACCTAAAAGTTAGAAATAGAAATAATTGTTTTAAATTTTGAAATCAGCTGTTAATGGAAATATTTGAGCAAATAGCTGATTGCTGTACCAACACTACATATTTAATAATTATGTATTATGGCACACCCTATTCTACACAATATTTAGTACAGTTTGTTTTGTTTTTACGTCCAACAGTTACAAAAAACAAACCTAAATGTTAGAAATGTTAGCGGCGTAAATGTTCTAAATTTTTAGCTCTTTCGATTGAGGTATCAACCAACCTCGTACCTTTTTTAATTTTTAAAATAAATCCAAAAAACCGAAAAATATTCGTAAAATTTTAATTTTTATGGCAACGAATGCTAAAAAAGAATTTCAATGCTTTTATCTAGAGGTATAAAGGAATACATTTAAAAATAAACGGTATCTGTTAACTGACACAAACTTTCTCCCAACTTACTGTAGTCAAAATAATATTGTTTTTAATCATTTTATTGACTACTTTTTAGAACAAAACAAAAAATAATATTCTACCTACGTCAATCGTATAAAAAAATTATTGTCCCAGGCGGGATTCGATCGCGCGACCTTTGAATTACTGGCCGTGCTCGCTACCGTGGTGCTACCCCGTGCGGCCGCTGCCGCGATGCTAGATTGACAACACAAACTTGTTTATTTTTAAACATTTCCCCATGATTATAAAACGCCGAAGTTTTGATAAAAGCGGGTGGTGTCATTTTGTTTGGCATCTTAAGCACTAAATACTGAAAATTTGATCAAAATCGTTAGAGCCGTTTTTGAGAAATTTGCATTTTTGTCGTTTTTTATGGGTTTTTAGGGGTAAATTACCCTTACAAATTAAAAATTCCAAAAAATGAAAAAAACGCCTGGAGATATTAGGGTTTAGTACTTACATACCAAATTTCATGAAAATCGGACCAATAGTGTCCTCTCTGGTCGTGTATACACACAGACAGACTGACAGACAGACACCACTCTAAAAACACTTTTTTGGGTTCAGGGAGCACCAAAACAAAAAATTCCACTAAAAATATTTTTGGGTTCAGGGAGCACCAACACAGATAATTGCACTAAACAATTTTTTGGGATTCTGGGAGCACCAAAACAGATAAGTCAACTGAAAATTCAAATTCGAACATTTTTACGAAAACAATACTTTCTCCATATACTACGTAGCCTATAGGGTGGAGAAAGTAAAAATTCATCAAAATCGGTCCATTAGAAGAGGCTGGGCGATTGGAAATAGGTTTACGACCAAAATCTTTTAATAATATAGATTATAGCCTATGCTACTCAGGAATAGTGTAGCTTTTTATTAGTAAAACTATTTTTTTTCAATCGGTTCAGTAGTTCCAGAGATTACCCCCTACATACAAACAAACAAATTTTACCTCTTTATAATATTAGTATAGATACAGATTTAATGTCTGACCACTAGAGCTGACAGACTGGAATCCAGTTCCCACACGCCTACAGAAAGCATCGTCAACAAATCAGCTGTTGTTTCTTTACTGAAATCAAACAAAACCGAGAGACGTAGGCCAATCAATATTAAACACAATATTTCCTCAAATAGAAACATTTGATCGCTTTTTGATGGTGCGTAAAGATGGCGCCACTAGTCTTGAATCCAAGAGGGTGTCGGGACGAATCGTCATTTTGTTGTTCGGGGACTTAAAACAGAGTTCTCTGTATTTAATTTCACTCGCTCCGCTCCGGTTATCTACTGAAGAGAGGCAAACGATTCGCACTTTCCAGTGATGTGAAACTTTTACACATTTAAGTTTCAGCCTCACACCATTTCCACAACCGTGGGTCACAAACAACGCTATTTCACTGGGAAGTTTTGGGTATACGACTAACTTGTTGTCAACAGCTTCACGCGGACTTTGAGCAATGGCTAAATATCAAGACGAAAAGTGGCAATGTTAAAAATTCAGACCACTGAAGGAGGTATAAAAGTACGTTTGCGCCATCGGCCGCTAGGATTCGACGGTCACGGTCACATGATAGTCGGACCTCTCTGTCCTCCTTCTATTTCTACGCTTGTCCCACACTCGGCCGGCAAAACGCTCTCTGAGAGCTCCTAGCGACTGATGGCGCAAACTTCCTTCTATACCTACTTTCCTGATCTGAATCCTACCCATTTAAACTGTTCGTCTTATTGATATGTAGTCATTGCTTTGAGTAAGTTTAATTTGATCTTGTTTATAAGATACAAAGTAATCTTTTAAGTGTGCCACAATTGGGACATCAAAAACTATTGATTTTACAGTTAGGGGTCTAAATTTAAATGCGGTACCTCACCTTGATGTAAACAATTATTTTAAAAAAATTACCACTATTTTCCAATACGGCGAAATAACTTGAAAATTTCTTATAAACAAACCGAACAGTTAGTGTTAGTTAAAGTTTGATTATTGTACCTCGTGCATCACTGAAGATGACGACATTGTTGTTGAAACGCGTTTAACAATACAGATGTTTGAAGCGCTCTTTGGTCTAACACTACTCAATTGGCAACGATACTTTGTTTTGAACAGTTCACCCACTAAAAATCATCCAATCGCAATAAAACAAAAAGCGTTGGAAAGGAAATGATTTAAACTTTAATTTTTGTATTTAATTTTTTTTTCTAAAACGTATATATACATATTATATACTCATCATATAAAATATTAGTTTTCCGAAAAGCCAACGCCGCGCAAATAAATCAAATAGAAAGACTCAACTTTGTCATTTCTTTGAAGCTATCGACCGGGATATTTTGACAATAATATAGAGATACCTTTGGATTCGTCAAGATTTTAACTTTCTAAAACTGCCATCCAATCAAAAGTCACTTGCACAGTTCCAAAGATATGGCATTATCTGTAAACCTTCGCAATTGGTGAGATTTCAACCATAAAACAGCACATAAGCGTTCGATACATCTCTTTATAATTCGAATTATTTCAATAGACTTTTTATATCTATTTATAGACCGAAGTTCAATCTTTCATTTGGTGTAAAGCAAACTATATTTTACTGGTTAAATGTTATTCAAACAGCAGTTGAAAGTACAGACTTGCACAGAATTCATACTACCGCTTGAGATCGCAATGCAAGGCTGTTTCCAATCTCTTCAACGGTCATTTTTTGAATTCCCTTTGTCCGCATGAGGTTTCATCTCATTTTGTGATTCAAGTAAAGCTAACTCAAATACTTTTACGAAATAATAATTTACAAGTACACTGTTCAATTCTTTGGTTTATTCTCTCCACTTTCTTATAATAATATTTCGATATTTTGGGCAAAGGATATATTCCTAAATTACTATTCAAACTAGGAATGTTTTGTTAGCAGTCTTGTAGTCTATATATATAAAAGCCAAAACCCACTGAATCACTGAATCACTCATCACGATTTCTCAAAAACTACCCAACGGATTGGAATGAAATTTGGTATGTAGCTTCCTCTAGGGCCATAGGTGCTCACTAAGAAAGGGTTAAAAAAAATTCGAAATTTTTGGGGGGTTTGGGGGGATCAAAGTTATTAAAAAATGACTTCTTCAAAACTACCGAATGGATTTGAATGAAATTTGGTATGTAGCTTCCGCTAGGGCCATAGGTGCTCACTAAGAAAGGGTTTGAAAAAATTCGAAATTTTAGGGGGGTTTGGGGATCAAAGTTATTAAATCACGATTTCTTCAAAACTACCGAACGGATTGGAATAAAATTTGGTATATGTAGCTTCCTCTAGGGCCGTAGGTGCACACTAAGAAAGGGTATGAAAAATTTAGAAATTTTAGGAGGGGTTTGGGGGGATCAAAGTTACTAAAATCGTAATTTCAGATCTTTTATTATTATGACAATAGTGCTTTTATTATTTAAGATCTATATATATATAAAAGCCAAATACCACTCACTGACTGAACACTTAAAAAGAATACAATTACGTTAAAAAGGCTGAAAATACCAACCACCACGGGCAACGCCGTACGGGTCAGCTAGTAGGAACATAAAAACTAGTTTTTTCAGTGAAATTGATAAATATTTGTATACAGTTCTATTCAGAACTAAATTACAAAACTTTTTTTACATATATGAAAAAAATTACTAAAAAGGTTTAAAACTTTTTATGTAGGCCTAAACTTGAACTTCTTCTTTTCGTAACTAAACATTTTTTTCTTGAGCTAATAACTTTGTAAATTTTACATCAATCAATTTTTTACTGGCATGGATAAATTCTTTGGACCTTTCTCTACAAAAAATCTGCGGAACACTTTTTGATATGTTTACATTTACTATATTTGGCGAATTTTTGAAAATATTCTTAATATTTAAAAAAATATCCACACCGAAATGGCTTGACTTCGGAAAAACGTCAGCATTAACAGTTCTAGAGGTTTGAATTCGTAAATTAGTTGTGAGATTTTGTGTTCAACTGAACCGCTGAAGTACGTTTAGCGAATTTCCAAAATTAAATTTATACTTTTTAAGGTTTCAACCAACAATTTGGGTAATTGGTCTACTCTTCTACACACAACGGTGCTGAATAGCTGCCTATGTGTACGAAATATATTAGTAGAATTTGTTTGCAGCTAAGCCTCATGCGTCGACTGACACGATGGTACGTTCCACTCGTAGCGGAAAAACTCGCTTTGCGGGATTCCCCTCGACCTTGCGGTCTCGAGTTATCTGCTTCGATTAGCTCGCAGCGTACAAACTCTGCCGTCGTCCTCGAAACAAAAGGTGCCTTCACGTCGTTTTGAACCGTGTACTATTATGGTATTTTACGTTTTGATCGTTTTTGAGGAAACCAAGCTAGCTGTAAGGTCGTGTAAAAAAACAAAATGTGCGGAGTAATATCCTACATATAATTTTTATATAAACCCCTAAAAAAGTTTAATTTTAGTACAAAAAATTTGAAAAAATATTATTTCCTGTCAAAAAACGACTTCCTGTTTTTTTGGCTAACGAACTCTCCCGAGCCACTTAGGCTGGTTTTATGCAAGGCGTTTCGCGTCCAGCGTTCCGGAAACTCGGAACTTGGAGCGTCCGGCGTTTTCACAATTTTTACCGACGCGCGTCGCTCGAAAAACGCCCGTATGACATTTCGGTCACAATTTATTCACGCGTTTGCAGTTTGGTAGGGGAGCTAAATATGATTGATAGGAGAGCTGATTCTTTTCAGTTCAACTTCAAGTAGTTGTGAAGTAAAGCTCGAAGTGCTGAGTGCTGGTTAACAAATCTAAATATGGACCCTATCGCGATTTACTTGTTACATAATTTACTGTGTAAGAAACCGCGTAAAGGAAGGCGCTGGTCAGTACATCCAATAAATAGAGTCAGATTACAGAGAGGAGTTTTTCACACGTTATTTGATGAGTTGAAAGAAAACGACGAGTTTTTTTAACTATTTTCGTATGTCTGAAACGTCTTGCAACGAAGTTTCAAGCAAAGTAAGAAGCGTTGTGAAAAGTTTATGTAAAACAGGGTGCAAAGGACCTGATGTAAAATATTGTAAACTCATTGTCAGGGTAAAAGAATAGAACCTTCCCCACCCCTGGCACACCCCTTAAATTCCAAGAAGAGCAAAGACCTGTCCACTGCTTTGACGTCAGACGCCGAACGCCCTGCATAAAATGTCACCATTTGACTCGATGTATTTAGAGCCTACGAGCGACAATCTCGGAAGCAGCGTTTTAAATATCTGTCGCCGGTATATAGGAACGCCCGGCGACAATAATGTTGGGCGTTGTGCATAAATACTCCCATTTCATGCAATAGAACTAGGATCGCCGGGCGACTGTCGCCGGACGCGAAACGCCTCGCATAAAACCAGCCTTAGACAACCAACGTGTGTACCAAATTTGGTCCAAATCGGACTTAAAATGCGCCCGTTGGGGTGAGTCCGCTGAAGTGAGTTGACGAATTTCCAAAATAAAGCTTAAATGTTTTAGAGTTTCAACCAAATATTTGGGAAATTGATCTACTCACGAAGGCGCTGAATAGCTGCCTATGTTCACGAAATATATTGGTAGAATTTGTTCGCACCCAAGCCTCCAGCAGTCTCGCGCTCCTTCGTTCTACTCGCAGCACCTCGGCCTTGGCTTTGCTTCGCTCGCAGCGTACAAACTCGGCCGTAAACCTCGGATCAGAAGATTTTATTTTATTACAACTGACTGAGTAAGATGTTATTCCTCATAAACGAATAACATTTGTAAGAGATATAACCCAATGGTTACTCACTATTTAGGCCACAGTCGGTAGGGGTCAATATAGACGAAAAGTTCCAGTAATTTACAATACGGCTGATTTTTTTTATAAGTACATTAAAGTATGTAGGTTAACATAAAAAAAAGTTTACCAGTCTATCAATATCCCAAAGTCGAAAAAAAAATCGATTCTCATTTTGTTTTGATTATCCTTAATATTTCGAGCTGGGATGAAGATAGAGAACAATAAAAAATACCACCTTGTAGGGGAGGTATTTTTCAACAAAAAAGGTCATATGTATTTGTTTCGTCCGAGCAATGGTTTGTCTGGAAAAAATTCGAAAATGCAGGTATGTATTTTGCAGCAGGGGAAATCACTAAAAGGGGACATCTTATTCATACATGAAACGTTGGCTCATTCTAAATTGGCCAAATTTTAATATATCGAATTGAAACTTGGTATAGGAGTTAAAATAAATATTTTAAACATTTATGCTGAGTCTCAGCTTGTCATCTTGAAAATGACCCGATCTAGGAGTACCGGACCCACGAACTAATTTTAATCTATTCCAATTTCCTCAATTTTTAGAATTTCAACATAAAATTTGTTTTACAAGTTGAGTACACCAGTATAAATATTCTTAGTAAGTATGAACGATTTTTGTCATGCTATTTTTAAAAACGAGGCGCTTGAAAATAGTCTTCTGTTTTACACTTCTCGTTTTAACTATAACACCTTTTGATTCAACGACTCCATTTTCGACATTTTTAAACATATCGATTTAAAAATTGGTACATAAGTTAAAACACAATTGTTTTTCCTATACTTATTTTAAAAACTATATTTAAAAAATTGACTAATCTGCAGCCGATTAACTCAAGCGTTTTGATGAAAAATCTAAAAAGGTCTAAAATTATACTTTTTTAAGTTACTTGTGTTTTGAAAAGTAAATAATAAAAAAGGTTTATACTCCTTGATATTGTTTGAATCTATATATTTAACTTGTAAAAAAAACTTTCAGATTGATATTTTAAAAAGTTTCTAAACTGGAGTTGTTTAAAATGAATTGGTGGGTCCGGTACTCCTAAAATCGATATTTATACTGTCTAAAAAATATAGACTAAGAATATTTATACTGGTGTACTCAACTTGTAAAACAAATTCGATGTTGATATTCCAAAAATTGACGAAACTGGAATAGATTGAAATTAGTTCGTGAGTCCGGTACTCCTAAAATCGATAATCGAAATCGGCTCCTAGATCGGGTCATTTTCAAGATAACAAGCTGAGACTCAGCATAAATGTTTAAAATATATATTTTAACTCCTACGTCAAGTTTCAATTCGATATATTAAAATTCGGCCGATTTAGAATGAGCCAACGCTTCATATATGAATAAGATGTCCCCTTTTAGTGATTTCCCCTGCTGCAAAATACATACCTGCATTATTGAATTTTTTCCAGACAAACCATTGCTCGGAGGAAATAAAAACATATGACCTTTTTTGTTGAAAAATACCTCCCCTTATTTTCCTCTATCTTTATCCTAGCTCGAAATATTAAGGATAATCGAAAAAAAATGATAATCGATTTTTTTCGACTTTGGGAAATCGATAGACTGGTAAACTTTGTTTTATGTTAATATACATACTTTAATGTACTTATAAAAAAAAATCAGCCATATTGCAAATTACTGGTAGTTGTAACATACACCGACTGGGCTACAAAGCGGTTTATTAAATCTCCGAGAAGGTTTTTGTTCTTTGTGCTACGTCAAGCCAGACTATAAATACAAGGCCTCGTTGTGTTTACATTAATTTTCTTATCGCGACGTCTTATCAACTAACGAACGTTTCTATTTAGGAACCATAACGAAACCTTGGCACAGAAGTTCCTTCACAAGAAGCTTGTTTTTTTAAGTAATTTTCAACAATAAAATGTAAAGTTAGCTGTATTACTACAGTGAGAATCTCAAAGCTGATAGTACAAATCAGCAGTTATATTACTTTCCTTACCCTATACTAGGTAAGGTAAGTATTGCGATCGACC
>JAGFPH010007431.1:44105-54302 GCA_018207615.1 Philaenus spumarius | reverse complement strand
CCGTCGTACGATGAATAACAGCACCTAAATCCTGAAACACAGTAAACGACTTTATTTTGCAATCTGTTGTACTCCGTCGTACGACGACTAACAGCAGCTAAATCCTGAAACACAGTAAACGATTTTATTTTGCAATCTGTTGTACTCCGTCGTACGACGAATAACAGCAGCTAAATCCTGAAACACAGTAGACGATTTTATTTTATAATCTGTTTTACTCCGTCGTACGACGAATAACAGCAGCTAAATCCTGAAACACAGTAAACGATTTTATTTTATAATCTGTTTTACTCCGTCGTACGACGAATAAGAGCAGCTAAATCCTGAAACACAGTAAACGATTTTATTTTATAATCTGTTTTACTCCGCCGTACGACGAATAACAGCAGCTAAATCCTGAAACACAGTAGACGATTTTATTTTCCAATCTGTTTTCTCCGTCGTACGGCGTAGATTTTTTTTGTAGTTTTCTCATAATTCGTAGATTTCAAAAATGGTAAATTAAAAACTTTTCCTAGAAATATTTGCTTATAAGCAATACGAAAAGATGCTTTTCTGATTTTCAGTTAAATTACTTGAAACCAGGAAAGCATGGGACGACTTTTGTAAACTACTGATTTACATTGGAGTTTTCTAAAATATTAACTGAATGCAAGTAGTAAAATAAACAATTAATCAAGCTACATTCGTGTCAATAGCTAAAGGGCAGCGTTCTTAAGACGAACCAAGATTTTAAAGGAAATTTAGGCTCCTTTTACATGGGGAGCCGAAAGACTCGTCCTCGCGATCGGAAGGAAGGCGCGGAAGACAGAAATGCAAATAGTACAACGGAGCTTTCACTTGGGGAATACGGGCTTTTAGGGCGCGCATGTGAGAGTTCATTCCGATAGAAGGTCATTTCTATGGCATTAAAAGTCATGTCTTTTTTGTACTATGGAAAAAATCACTTGTTCAACCATTTTACTGTTATTTGTTCAACCGTTTGCTTGCTATGATAGTAATTAAAAATAACTGTCTAGTATTTGCTCTAATTTGTACGTCAAATGAATGTTGACTTTTGAATTTTAATTATTTTCATCCTGAATTGATGCTCACGCTCAGTAATTGTAGATATTGAAAAAGGACAGAACTGCATAATGATGTACTGACCATTACGTATGTAGGCCTAAATATTACTAGCGAATTTCCATAGGAAAGAAAACAGTGACGCTTCAGTTTGGTTCAGCTTGGTTTGGTTGGAACAGTAGAGAGTGGTTTTGCAGTGACTCTTACGGTAAGACCTAAGTTTGGGAGTGGTAAATGAGCAAAAATTATGGTCCCACAACACGTTTTAAGTTTTGAATTTAAGTTTTGTTATCTGATTGTGTTCACATTGGCAAGGAACGGTTAACTCGGGCCACTCCAGTAGCTAAAGACACATATCAGATTTATTATTTTTGTGTAATAATGTTATAGAAATTTTTTTAACGACAGCCATGTTTGAAAAGGTTAAAATAAGTGATTATGTTCATTTTAAACCTTCATAATAATCCCTGTTATACTTAAATTCACAAATATTTTAAAATAAAGTTTATTTCTTATTTTAGCTAAAGTTTTGATTAGGTCTTTACAGTTTATACTATGTGTGTTGTAAAAACAATAAGTGAAATGTAGACTAACCTTGTATAAAGCTGCATTTCAAATCTGTCATCTAGTCTGGTTTTGAACACCTTGGTTTTTAAAGGTGAAACGTTCAAACAATATTTATTCACATACAGTTCTCGCAGGAGTGCAGATTAAAAGGTACATTTATTTTTATGCGTTTTTATAATTAAAAGTATTTTTTTTAAACTTTATGTCATATAAATTAGTTTTATTTTGTTTGTTAAATGGTAGTTTAAGTAGTTTTTTATTCAATATATTAATTTTTTTAAATTTCGTGTTATGTGGATTTTACGTTCTATAAAACTGGATCATTTACGTCCATAGTTTTTGTTGAGTTTTTGTTTTATTTTAATTTCTTTACTTGTAAGTTGTCAATGTGTGTTATTTGTTCCACTGGTTTGTAGATTATCGTGTTCTTTTGGCACGTCAAATTATTGGGAAACTGTGCACTCACTGGCAGTAAGTGTCCTCAGAGTAAATGTACAACAACTTTAAAAGTAATTCTTATTTGTATGTTAGGTTTTTGTTTAGGAGTTTGTTTTTGCTATTTCTTTTTGATCTTTAAAAATACCAAAAACTATAATTTAGACATTTTCCATCTTAGCTTAAGTTTGGTAATACTTTTGTAGTGAAGAGGATGTCGTATTGCCTGATAATGACAACCAGCTGATAATGACATTACCTCAGCGAACACGAGCTCGCTGCGTTACCCAGAACTTACTGAATGTCAAGGAAAACCTTAAGAGTTATCCTCACAGATATTCACAGTTACAGTACAAATATTTGATGGGTTCAATATCTGTAAGGTTTCATAAAACTAGCAATAGCCATTTATGTGTAAAAATTAAACTTTTTAACTGGTTTAACAAATTTTAAATTATGAATCAATAATTGGCAGTGAAGCTTTCTATTCAATCCAGGATTTTGCCTATATATGGTTGTACAGTGTGATCAACTCTAGGAGGCCACCATTGGGATCTTGGAAAGTATTAATTTTACAACCAACTTTAAATATGAGACCTTTCCTTGATTTTTTAAGAATGTGCAACAAAGTAATGGACATTTTGCATAACGTTCACCATAACACGTTAGCACGAGCCGTAAATGACTTGCACAGGAGGACGAACGCATGTATTTATGAAGATGGAAAACACTTTGAAAACCTGCTTTAAGTCATAATTAATTAAGCCATCTTGACTGCCTTTTTGTGTCCCAAATCATTTTGTTAACATTATTCAAAGAAGTTTCTTACAATACTATATACACTTTACAATGTAGGAGAAGAAACCTGTAAAAATCGTACAGTTGTCGTGTAAGCTATTTAGCAACTTTTAACAGTAATTTAAGTACGTTTTTTGTATAAAATAAAGTATTTGTAAAATTTCAACAGCTTTTTAACATTACATTGTCAAAAATAAGGCACTTTCAGTTAAATTTTCTTGTTTACAAATGGTTAAACATGCCTGTTTAATAATTGTTGAAATAAGAGTTTCTGAAACTTACAGCGCTCCTAGCGGCTAAACGGTTAAGTTTATATAAAAAAAACACCAAGAATAAAAATGTCTTAAAATTGCATAAAACCCCAAATCCGTCATAAAAAATAGTGGTTTCCAAAAGAAATTTAAAAGTTTACACATATTTTAACTACATATATTTTAATTCCTTAAAAAACAAGGAAAGGTTCCCCATTTAAAGTTTTCTGTAAAATTTATATTTTCTGAGATCCCAATGGTGCCCTCCTTGAGTTGATCACAATTAAGTTTTAAATGTTTATTATAATAGGTTGTCATTTATTCTGGTTTAATTGTAATTATTTAATTTGATTGTTATATTGGACTGTTTAAATGGATGACACTCTTGAGGAATGATCTGTAAAAAGAATTAATGCAATTTTACTCGTAGATGTTTTTTATATTGGATATGTTGACATTGTCTATTGCCATATCAAAATTGTGCTTAGCGACAATAAAAGTTTTAAACTGGTTTTATGTGCACACCATATTTTAGCAAATATCTTCTTTTTTGTTCTCATTATTGACATTTCCTTGTTTTATTTGTCTTTGAACAATATTTCTGCTGGTTATCAATTTTCTTTTTTTTTCTGACAATTAAACTTTAGATTCTTGATTCAGATTTTAACAATTATAATCATGATCACATGATCAGAATAGTAATCACATGATTAAATGGGGATAGAAAATTCATAAAAAGAAAAGTAATTACAATTTGTATAACACAAACAATTACTAGTAATATTTTACAATATTATTATTTCTGGATAGACAGGTGATTGTTTACTTTTATAAAAATACCTTACACTTTCAATTGTTCCTTAAAGTTATAATACATATTTTATATTTTTTTGTACACTATCTTAAATATTTTTTTTTAGCTCTTTATTGTTATGCCTAAGAACGGTAAGTGTGATTTTAACATTTTTTTTAGTATTACAATTGCACTATCCTTATACAGAGTGATTGATATAAGTGTGCCAGCTGTTCCTCTTGAAATCTATAAGAGCTGTTAAAAAAGTTAAATAGTAACTCCCCTGGACTTTTAGTTCTGTTTAATTTGGTGACTTTAAAAATTGTTTCTTATAGAACACCTTATATTTTATGGTGATTTTGGATTTTAAAAGTTATTTTAAGACATTTATTTTTTGTTCTTGGTGTTTTTTTGTAACACCCTATCTGAGCGGATGATATTTTGGTATAGAAATATTTTGAACCAATAACACAAATAAAGCATTTTGTAGCCAACCAAATATAAATTTTAAAAATTTACAAATATGCTTTTTGTAAATTTTTAAAACCATAGGTGTCCCATAAGTGTTACCTTAGTGTTAGTAATACAAGTTCTCAGAAGTTGATGTAAATGTTCATCTGTGAGTCTGGACCGAGTTTTAGACTTAACGTGTTTCATGTTTGAAAAAGTTTTTTCACAACTATAGGTACTACCATAAATTGTGAACATACCAGCTAAAAATTTTCTTAGTTCTGGGAAGAAATCCGGAAGACTAGCATAAAGTGCAATATGATTAGTATTCTTGAACTAGTTTTTTTTTAAATATCATTAGCTTGCAGTTCAATCACCTCCATTTGCAAATTTTCTTTTACATTACTAACATCAGCATTGAAAGGCTTTTGAAATAGTCTTATCGTATTAGCAAGGCCATGAAATTCACCGAAACGCACACAAAACTCGTTTTGTATAATTTCGATTGCACCAATGCATTTTCCAACCGAAAAATCCTGGGTCTTATCTTTAAGCTCCTCAATAAGACTCTTAAAAGCTGGAAAATTTGCAAAGTTTTTGTGCTTGATGTGCAAAGGGCTTGTTGATGAATAATGCAATGAAATGAAAGCAAGGGATCATTTCGGCTCTTTGAAACTTTTTATGTTGGCAACAAGTCCACCATTTCTTTCTATCATATTAAAAGTTTACCTACTTTTCCAAATAAAGCAACAGACTTGGTTTTGCCCTTCAAATTGTGAAGCTTAGCTAATTCCTCAGTTATAACAAAATCACTGTCATTCCCCTTAATAAAAATTTACTGATGTCGGTACTTTCATCCCGCTTTCAATTTTCTGTTGCAACGTTCAGCGTTGTTCGGTTGAGGATGATATGGGGACAACGTTGCATGTTTGATTAAACGAGTAAACCACGAGTAGTTGCGGAACGAGTCTGATGTAAAATAGGTAGGATGTCAGAGATTATGATTTTGGGAAAGTCGAAATGCTGGAAAATGTTTTGGCTTAAGGTCTTAATGGTGTTGAAAGTAGTGGCTTCTCTGACAGGGCAAAGCTAAGTAAACTGAGAAAACTGGTCCACTGCGACCAGTGTCATAGTAACGCCTGTTGCGGTGGGTAGTAACTTACCACAGGTGGTACGATTTTCTCCATAGGTCGGGTTGGGACAATTGACGACAATAGTATATTTAATTTTCTATTTTGAGCGGGCTTGCTTACAGCACCCCCTAAAACTGCCAATCATATGGGTGTCGTCTTGAGAAGGTAAAGGCCAGATGAAAAATTTGACTTTATTTTTTGAAAATGTCTAAGTGACCTCCTACTGGGGAGTCGTGATAGTAATTAATAACTAAGTCTACCAATGTTCGGAGTACATAAACTTTGGTAGGAATGCCTTTGTGATCCGGCAAAGGGTCCCTTTGTTAAGACAATAAAGGATAGAACATGCACCTGCGTCTAGATCTGAAAATATGGGATTTAAAATGTCATCAGCGCGCTATCGTGCGCCAATGTCTGGAAAAGCTAAAAGGAAATTTGTTAAAAGTCTTTTGCAAACTATGGTGTTCTCAGAAGTAGAAATTTGTTCGGATTGGTTTTCCAGCTCAAACATCCTAGAAAGGGAATCAGTGATTAAATTTTGTGTGCTCTTGATATGTGCCACTTGGAATTTAGGGAGCTTAATTTTGCTATACATCGTTCCATTTTGCCTAATTGTAGGGGACGGGCAAGTAGCCAGGAAGGTTATTGGTTTCTAAGAGAAACTCGCTATGCTCGAGGTATAGACTAAATTTCTCTAATCCAAGACAATTCTATGAAAACAGTCTCGAGAGCTGATGTGTGTAAATCTACATGGTTTGCTTTTAAATATAAGATATTTGTGTGGGATAAATTTGCACCAAGGTACCAAGGAAAAGAAAAAATACTGGTGTCTACCGCATAAACCCGCGCACATGAAAGAATGACAAAGAACGCTTCATTTGTTGTAATGTGGACAGCAAGCAATATTTTAATGAACGCCACACAGATTCGGCTGCATCCTTTCGACTGCATGCGTTCGTTTTCATTCGCCCTGTGTGTACATACACTAAGAGTACAGTGTAGCATGGAAGTGTACAACCATAGCGCCTTGAGCCCTTCCACAAATTACTCCGTGGCCCTAAGTTTTAATGGCACGTACCCAGATCAATCTGATAATGGACTCCAGGCGTCTGAGAGTTTACAATTTTCTGACAGCCAAATAGAGCTTAAAGCTTTAGACAGGTATCAATTTAAACTATAGCTTGTATCAGGCTGCTACAATCATCTCAATAAGCTGGCTCCACAAAACGACGTCTACCTTAGTATATAGCAATAGAATTTTATAAAACATGATACAAATAGCTTCATACCCTAACCCCTACCATGAGGTCAGGTTTTTTAGTTTCCATCTCAACGGGAAGCACTTTATATAATTGATAAGGGACTAGTCAAATTTGCACTATTTGATTTGAAACCGTCTAACCTTTTACCCGTCTATTGGTACATCTTTCAAATTTCTCCTGTAACATTAATAACACTTAAATATATGATATAAATTTCATAGCATTAACACAAAGGAGAGCCAAGTTACGAGTGGGTAAATACAGTTTGAATGGGTTTGGGTAATATACACACTGCGAACTACCTTTTACCGTTCATTTCGCAAAAAATTAACAGTGTATAAAACAATTATACAGTTTACTAAGTTGTTTAATAAATACAACTGACTAATCTATAACTGTTTGTGGTTTCTTTTATAACTAGTAAATATAACTATCATACAGTTTAGTTCATTAAGTCGTTTATTAAATACAACTGACTTATTTTGAACTGTTTGTTATTTCATTTAAGCTAGATAGGCGTTTTTATAAGGCAGGTCTGTAAGATCCGATCTTACAACTTTCCTTGCTTCTTCTACAGCTTTGGTGGGATCGCTATCCAGGTTTGACGTGAGTACTTGAGTGAAATGGCGGATTTGCTTATCTGTAAGAAAGCATGTGATTAGTAACACTGAAAATATGTAATATCTTTCCTGTTCTTTAAGTTTGTTTCTAATGATTGTTCATATATTTAATTTGTATCTTCAAAAAATCAATTTGTGTTTACAATTAAAGATAATAATGTAGATGGGCGTGACCGTAAATATCTAAAGAATGAAAAACTTACATGTTTATAAAAACATAATATTTAACTCCACTAACTGCGGCAGATCAATTCATTTCTAACTATGACTAGTGTTATAATTGAGTTATATCAAACTTTGAGTTATAGCTCGTGCCTGAATTAATAGTTGAATATATTTGTAGTTGTAGTTGAAACGTTTTGAGTTAAACATGTATTAGTTATGAGATTCTGATATCAAGTTTTATTCTATCAATATACATAAATATAAGTCAAGCTCAATATTTACTTATTATGTGTATGTGTGTAAAACGACTTGAAGTCGATAATTTTGTAGATTGTTTTAATTGGTGGGAACTCTGAATTGGTGCATTACCCTGAATAAATCGAGGGACCTAAACAGTAGAAAATTAGTAATAATTGCAATTAATTGCTTACCTTGAAATTAAAACAAATCTGCTTTATATACTTACCATTTTTACTACATAAATATAGAATAGAGGATTTATTTTTTCCGAGTATGTTATGAAATAGTACATCATGTTTTCTGTAAGAAAAACAATAAATTAATAGAGTTGAAATCAATAGAATTTCTCCTTTCTTAAAGAATGTTGCAATAAAACATAATTAATTCCTTAAATCAAATAGATACAGACAAGAAAATTATAAATATCAATGGAACAAAACAAGCACTAATCTCTGAAAATGAAATATTTGTGTGCACTATTCTCAAACCAAATAATATTGGTTATATGCATTGACTTATTTGCAATACGTTTCTGGTCTCTTGCTAGAAAGTCAGTTCAATTATTACTGTTATTCACGCCCCATTAAACTGGTTATATTTGCTTTAAACACTTCCAGCTGGAAGGAAATGCTCCATGCCCTCGCGTATACATTCGGAGTGCCATAATACCTATTGCGGATGTGATCTATCTCAGGGGTAAAGTGCTAACATCGTTGAAGGACCTCCCCAGAGGGTCAACTCTGGGTACACGATCTGTGGAACATTGCCTACGACGCGACGGGATCTTCCATAAGGAAATGCCAGAAAACTGATAACACAGCTGTCATTGTGGGAAGAGATGTGGGAGAGACCCAGCTGAGGCTGAATCAGGTGATGGGACGTGTGTGCACTTGGATAGAAAATCACTGATTGCTCCTCGCCACAGAAAAAACGATCATTGTCCTATTGGCAAGGAAACAAATTCCCACCAACGTAAACAAGTACATTTCCCGGGAAACGATACAGTATAAAGGAGAAGTTAAATATGTGGGGGTAACTCTGGATAAAAAAGTTGCTTTTTTTCAAACCATATCAAACAAGTGACCTAGAAGGCAGAGAAATTCAGCCTCGCTCTCAAATTAAAAACCTTTTAAAAAGTATGAGTTTGATAAAATAAAAATTGCTCTATTTTCACGTTAAATCGAGAACAATATCAACCACTTTTCATATCACAAGTAAAGAAATTAAAGTGCAAGTGCAGTATGCAAACAAATGCATAAATTATATTTTTATTTCATTATATAAGGAGTTTCTTATTATCATTCTGTTATCAGGTTAACTTGGCTCTTGCTTATTTACCAATATTGATAACTTTGTTCAGTTTTTAATATTGAAATTTGTAATAAATTATTATTTTCATACTGTGATAACCTATGTATAAAACTCTAGAAAATAAATTACTCATGTGTGTCGGCGTTTATATCTTGCTCGATGTATATATGCTCAAGAAATGGACGAAAAAAAATACAGTGGATTCATTGGGCATAAAATTATAGAAAACACTTAAAAAATGATCCTTAGGAAAATACCTAAAGGACATGCAAGTTTTTATGCTAATAACTGGTAGTGTCCAACAATAACTGCCTATATTTTTTCAAAAATCTTCGTATAATTAAAACAACTTTCCAAAAGACGGTAAACCAAGTACCTTACCATTAATGCCTGATCTTGTTTACATCCCAATCTAAACTGTCCAAAATCCCCAATTTATTCTCTGTAGGATATTCCTTCCATATTAAGGTTTCTTCTTTTTTCGATCTGCCTTAACTGAAATCACATTTATTTACTGTATACAGAGTTATTTTATGTAATCAAAGAAATTTAATAACTATATAATATCATCCCAAAGTTTGTTTATGCAAAATGTATGAGGAGCAGAGTGACGTAGTGGTTAGAGATACTCTTCCAATCTTCTGCAGATGGAACCATCTGATGCGTAGGTGAGAACCAAGTTAATGGAAATTAACGTAGATTTGACACAGTAAAAATAAATATATTTATCAAGATTTAAATTTAATCTAACGAAAATTTGAACTATTAATTGTATGGGTTTTCATCGAAAATTTCAAGTAATAAGTTTGAAGAATTTAATTCTTGTGTAAGTGGGTAACCAACGCAAATAGTCATAATTACTATTCAAATATTACATATTTAAAAAAGTAAGTAGACTGACAAATTGGGAACCAAAACAAATCCTTTTTTTAGTTTTGTTTCAACGAATGGTCGTCTTAGACACGTCTTCTGATCTCTTCGTATTTTTTCGTAGTCTTGACTCGTCTCGTCATCTTTTCTCGTAGACTTGACTAATCGGCTCGTCGTCTCATTTCATTTAATCGTTTCGTCTCGTCACCTCATCTCGTCATCATGTCTCGTAGTCTC
>JAGFPH010007431.1:25487-44095 GCA_018207615.1 Philaenus spumarius | reverse complement strand
CGTCTCACAGTTTCGTCTCGTCATCTCATCTCGTCATCATGTCTCGTTGTCTCGTCTTATCGCCTTGTCACGTCGTCTCTTCTTTTTGTCTTCTCACCGTCTTGTCTCGTCGTTTATTAAATTCTTGTCATCTCCTCTCGTTGACTTGTCTCTTGTCTAGCCTCGTCGTCTCAAACAGCCGCCAAGTAATGCCATAAATACTTTTATACAAAAGTTGTTGACAAGTTCCTTTGTACTAGTTATGTTTTGACGGAGCTTACTTTTTATTTATTGTGTTTTTCTTTTTGATAATCATAAGTTTAATTATAATGTATCAATCTTGTTGAGCAAAGCATACAAATAAATACTATGCACGTTACTGGCCAACTCCAAATGTGTTTTATAAAGAAATTGGTTTGGTTTATGAGTTCTTTTTACCATATAGGAATTTAATTTCATTAATAAGCCACTTGTTCTCAGCGTAAGTTTTGACGTATTTGGCTGTTTCTGTTTGATTATTAAGTTTAACATTGATATAATTAGGCTTGATGTTATTAGCTTTGCATAGTTTAGTAAATCTTATATTATGTATAATGTAGTATAGTTTCAATTTGCTGTTTTTGTATCTATATTCTAATTTTTGCTCGACTTGCTTTATAATCCATACTTATTTGTGGTAGCCTAACTGGATTGTTTATAAATATATATATTTACCTTTTACGATCTTTCATACAATCCTTGTTTTTCGTCGTTTTTATGTGACGGCCGTTTCGACTATTTTCGATAACTTTTAATTATGAGATATAAGACAAAAGCACATAGCCTTTAAGAACAATTTAAGATGTTTCACAACTTTTTAGGTTGAAAAACGGCGTCCGAAACACGTTAGTGCTGCATATTTTTGCTGTTTTACGCAAGGTATAGAAGACCCTTAATAAATGTCAGGGTCTGTTTTTTGTTGCTTGTAAATCTCGTATTCCTCTCTGGCGTTCATTACGGGTCCTTTTCTGCATTTCTGTATTATTTCCAAATTTGATTTTATATATGTATTTCTGTGGTTGGAGTCAATAAGAGTTCGACAAATTTGGAATGTTGCAATCTATTTGATGTAGATGAAGGGAGGTGCTCTTTGAACCGTGTACGGAATTCAAGCTTTGGTTTGATTCAATTTCCTGGGTGAACTGAAGGTTGGGGTGAAACGAATTTAAGTATGTAGTTCAACATCAAATTTATTTGTCTTGTAGTACCGTTAAATAAACATATTTATGTCGTCGACATATCTGTAGTAATACTATATTCTGTCAAAGTTATTGTTAGATGGTGCCAATATATGGGTGGTTTTAATACTGTTAAAAAACATTTCAGCCATTAAGTGGGGAACCCATTGCTAGACCTTGTTGCTGGATGTAAAATTTGTCGTAAAAGCAAAAATAGTTTTGGGTTAAGCAAACGTTGAGTAAATGTATTACTTCGTTAATTGAATCGCTATTCAACTTGTCATTCGTGCGTAGGATTTTTTCAAGTATTTATATAGTTTCACCTTTGGGGATGTTTAGGTACATGCTGACGATATCAAATGATATTAATGTGGAGTTCCTGGGTATGTTAACATTTTTTATTTTGTTTATAAGGTCTACATTAAAAAAAAAAATATTATAGCTCTTGTGAAAGTTATGTTTTTCCTTATTATTCTATGTAAAGTCTTTGATATCCTATATAAAGGTGCGTTATTAAGTTCACCTGGAGTCTAATAGGAAAGTTCACCTGGGGTCTAATAGGGTATCCCGTTTTGTATATCCTAGGTAGTTCCTTGATGTTTGGGATTTAATTTTGAATCCATTTAGAATTTTGCTGATTTGCCATCAAATTCGGATTCAGATACATCAAAACACGTTTGTATAGATGTGGGAATTTTTTTCATTATTCGGTAAGATTTTTAAATTTGTTTAAAAATATCCATTTTTACTTTCTCACTATACTATAGTATAGAGAAAGTATAGTGATCGCAAAAAAAATCGATGTTGAGATTTTTGTGGAAATATCCGTTTTGGGACCCCCTGAGTCCAAAAAAGTGGTTTTTACAAAATGTCTGTCTGTATGTCTGTATGTATGTCTGTATGTATGTATGTCTGTATGTATACAAAGCTAGAGAGAAAACTATTCTATCGATTTCAACCAAATTTGCACCAGACATGTCCAGTATTCCTGTATAGATGAACGAAAAAAGGTTTTGAAAATTTTTGAAAAACAACCCCCTTTTTGGCCAAAAACCCCCCCAAAAATCAGTTATTATTTTTTTATAAAAAAACGGATCTAACGATTTTGATAAAATTTGGTTTATTTGTAGCCTTTAATGTGCCCTACCATATACAAAAACCCGCATCTTTCTAAAAATTCTCGTTTAGCTAATAATAATAATAACAACTGATTTTTGGGGGTTTTTTGGCCATAAAGCGGGTTGTTTTTAAAAAAATTTCAAAACCTTTTTACGTGCATCTATAAAGACCTAATTGACGTGTTTGGTGCAAATTTTTTCGAAATCGATAGAATAGTTTTCTCTCTAGATAATAATAATAATAATATTTATTAGTTAATCTCCAACTTTAATAAAAAAACTCTCCTACCCCACACTACAAGTCACAGTGAATCTGTTTAGTAATTTAAATGTGTTTGTGAGAAAGTATGTGCCAGTTCCTCGTACCATTTATTATTTTATTGTTTAAATAATTAACAAACAATTTCTGGAGAACGTTTTATCTAAACCTATTTATAAACGAAATACAAGATTTTGAACAAATACTAGTAGGACAGATTTTATTTCCAAATAATGTATGTTTTTTAGCTACATTCGCGTTAATAATAACACCACGTATCTCAGGCTGTCGGAGTGGTGACGTCACAGAGCTGAACCCCCACCACGCCACTAACTACCGTGGTGACAGAGAACTCGTCTAAGTAATGAAGCAGCCCTACAGAGCCCTGGTATAACGGCTCTTATCATTTGCTAATAAAACTCAGCATTCAGATTTATCACATTGGCGCTAATACTAACACCACGTATCTCAAGCTGTCGGAGTGGTGACGTCCAGGACTAACTAACAAGGGCTAGCCCACTCCTTTGAAGTCTGAGCGCGCCGCCCGGCCCCGCCACCTCCCCTACTTCCCCCCTCGATGACGTAGCTACAAGGACACTCGCGGACCACGTGGCTGCTACCCGGCTTGGCTTATTAGTCGCGTTTCTCACCGCGTTCTGTCATGTGTGTGTTACAGTTTTATAGTAGTGTTGTTGGTGATAGTGTGTGGTGAAATGTGAGTTGTACTCTAATTGTTTACGATGGTTGTTAATTGTTCTGTAGCAACGTGCGCAAATTATCAAAGAAAAACTAAAGGTGTTGTTTATCACACATTTCCTAAAGATCCAGCGATCAGTTCTATTTGGGAAATTAAATGCAAAAGGGCAGATCCTATAAATAAAAACAATGCTAGGATTTGTAGTGACCACTTTCTTCCTAGTGATTATGAGGACGATATGAAAAACAGACTCCTTGGCTTGCCACAAAAAAAGATTTTGAAAAAGGGTGCTGTTCCATCGATCAACTTAAATAGGACGAGTGAAGAAGACCACCATGAAAACTTAAGGTATGAAAGACACAACAATCGTATAATTAAGAAAGCAGCTTTAGATCGCTTAAAAACGTTAAGCCCTAAAAAACCTAGATTTGAACATGTTGAATCAATGACAGAAGATATTGAAAGTAATTCTATTAATGTAAGTAGTCAAAGTATTAACACATCATGTAGTCAAGAGAACATCACTGATTGTTTAAATTGTTTAGAAAAACAAAAAAAGATTGAAGCCATTGAAAGTGAATTGCTCGCACTAAAAAGCGAACTACAAAAAGCTAAACAAAAAATTAAAGTAAATGCAAAAAAATTTAAAAGGTTAATGACAACTAAAACTAATTTGAAAATGGCCTCAACCAAGCAAAAAAACATTTCAGTAAAAAGTTCGAAATGTAATAAACAGTGTCATTCATTTTTTAACAATGCTAAAAAGATCTTTACTGCAAACCAAATAAAAGCTGTTGTTAGTAACAAAAGTACAGTGAAGTGGAACTCTGATGACATTTCTAGAGGTATAGTTTTAAGAGCTCTCAATCAGAAAACCTATGAATTTTTAAGGAAAAAAATGAACTTCCCCTTGCCTTCACCATCAACTTTAAAAAGATGGTGTTCAAAGTTTCAATGTGATCCTGGTCTTTTGACTAATGTTTTAGAACTTATGTCTAAAAGCTCAGAAACAATGACTGACCTTGAAAGAACGTGCATTTTAAGCTTCGATGAAATGCACATCGATAGTAAAAAATGCAACATGGCAGTGGCCTTGACAGGGAAAGAAAAGTAGTGGCAAGATTCGAACAAGTATTAAAAGAAAAGTATCCCAGTGTCTGCCCGATGGCAATTAAACTCTATGCTAAATTAAGGACTATAATTAGGATTAGGCATCTGAATAGACTGAATAAAGTAGTAGACAATAGAAAAAGTACACAAAAAATGTCAAAATGGGTACAATCAGGGAACAAAACACCAAAGTAATTATTTTGTAAGTTGTTTACC
Source organism: Philaenus spumarius (assembly GCA_018207615.1). Lineage (NCBI taxonomy): Eukaryota > Metazoa > Arthropoda > Insecta > Hemiptera > Aphrophoridae > Philaenus > Philaenus spumarius. The sequence goes on along the minus strand of JAGFPH010007431.1, from coordinate 39,499 downwards.
GTATTTTATTACATTTATGTAAATTAAAAATATTCACAGCACCATTGCCATTGTTTTTATTTTTCAGCCATGTTTGCCTTAGAATATTATGTATCCAATTTGTCGGTGTTTAATACATGAGGACAAAAGTTGTTATTCTTCATGAGCTATCTAATGTATACTGAGAAAATATCATTAAACTAAAATAATATTATAAGTAAATGAATATAGCAATGTACCCTTTTGGAATATACTGTTACTTATTACATATAACCGTATGTTATGAATTTAAATCACATTATGAAATTGTAATACAACTGAAGGATTTTACAGTATTACAATACACTTTCCGTTGTAGGCATTATACTAGTTAGATTTGATCTATTTTATTACTGTAAATCTTAAATGTACTTTAGAAAAACATTTATTAAGTTATATCTATTAAAAATATTTATAATAATATGTTAAGTCAATTGTTGTCGCAAAACAATATGCGGCAAAACGCGGTACGGCCGGCCGTGCGTCGCCCCGGGACAGCAGTTAAATGAAGTTTTGTGTTTTCATTGCATTACTGATCGAACCAGCAGTTTTATAAAAAAATGTTTGCAATAAAAGTTGTAGATAATTTTATTATCTACAACTTTCTCGCTGGAAGTTTGTCTCTACTTCAAAAATAAAAAAAGTTTACGCTTACTTACATTTTCATGTCACACGTTTAAAAATAGGTAAGTATTTCTTGTTATTAAAAATCACAGACATTATTAAACCAAAATATATTTGCACCGTTGGAATCGTCAATTCATGCAGAATAGAAATATATAAGTTTGATTCTAATTCCATGAACGTAGAGAGCTGCAGGACAGTGTATTTGCAACGCAAACCCAATACCAGGCGCTGCGTGTGGCATCGTTCCTTCTCATGACGTCACGGGGGGGAGGGGCTGGAGTCACTTTTCTCTGCTCCGTGGGCTAGCCCTTGTTAGTTAGTCCTGGGTGACGTCACAGAGCTGAACCCCCACCACGCCACCAAGTACCGTGGTGACAGAGAACTTGTCTAAGTAATGAAGCAGACCTACAGAGCCCTGGCAGAAAGGCTCTTATCATTTGCTAATAAAACTCAGCATTCAGGTTTATCACATTGGCGCTAATACTAACACCACTTATCTCAAGCTGTCAGAGTGGTGACGTCACAGAGCTGAACCCCCACCACGCCACCAACCAGAATTATTGTATTTGATCATTTCCTTCACTCAATGTACAACAAAAAAAAAAAAAAAATACAAAAAAAATGCATCATTAGATTTGTCTATGTTCTACACTTTTTGTATCTTAACATTTTCTTGAAAAATCTTTTCTTTTTTTTTAATATTTAACTTTGGAAAGTTTGAACCACTGCCATCTTGAAACGGATAACTTCAGCAAAATAAAATTTCTTCGTGTATTTGTGTAAAACAATGTGATGAACTTTCATGTTGAGTTTCATCAATTTATCTTGAACCGTTCATGAGATAACCTTTTTTTAAACGTATACATGTACATACAAATTCTAAACCAAGCAAGTAAGGACACATTTGTATTATTTGATAGTTTTGACCTGCTGAATAACATGGTAAAGTTTGGTAGAATGGATGCGATTAATAATTCTCTATATAATTCTGATTAGAATTAAAAATTTGAAGTTTATGTTGGATCTCATGTTGACGCACTGTTTTAACCTTCCTTACTGAGGTTATCTTTTAGATATTCCAAACCGCTCAAAGTATAATAATATTATTGTTAAAATTAATTTTCTTTAATATATTTACCAGTCCTGGTGCAACCGTTGTGCTTTGAACAAGAGAAGAAACTGTTTTAACAAGGTAAGTGCTTTAAAGCCTGAATGAAATGAGTTATTTGATAATATTCACGATTCGGTTGACGTAGGTTTGTGGGTAGGGGATTTAAATGTACTTTTGTATGCCGACGATTTAGTATTATTGGCCTCAGAGTCCAAAATATTGCAAAAAAAAAAATGATTGATAGGTTTAAAACTCATTGCGAAAGGTGGAATTTATTGGTAAATTTGGAAAAGTCAAAGGTAATGGTATTCAGGCAGGGTCGTTTGAGCACAAATGAAAAATGGAAATTTGGGGATGTAATAATAGAAATAGTAAACCAGTACAAGTACCTTGGACTTACATTCACACCACAATTATCACTCAATTCACATTTTACAGAGAGAATTACGGTAGCGAAATATGCATTAAATTCTTCATGGAGGAATTTTATGGTTAATGGTAGTATTTTAATCTCAACAAAACAGGCGATTTTTGATGCAGCATGTAAATCAATAGTCACATATGGGTCACAAGTTTGGGGTTATAGACAAAATCCTTTGATAGAAAATTTTCAACGCTTTTTTTAAAAGAGAATGTTTGGCCTACCAAATAATACCCATAATAGTGTATTATATTTAGAGACAAAAGCAAAATCTTTGAATTTAGAAACTTAATTTTTTTTTAAATATATAATTAGGTGCCTAAGCATGACAGACAATAGATTACCAAAACAACTAGTTAGGCAGGTCATTAAAAGGAATATTTCTTTGGGCTAAGTTCTGGTTGGAAATGGGGGATAAAATGCACTACGATTTAGATTTTTTTAAAGATAAAAAAATGAACAGGGAAATAAAATATTGCATGAATTACCCGCAAAATTGGGAGAAGAAGCGATGAATTCATGGACAGAGCGGATTTTAAGTTATGAGGGGCGTGATGTATATAATAAACTTGAATATAATCTTGGGTATACAGCTTATGTTAACGACAAATACACGCGATAATTTATTAGTTTAATATTCAGAGCAAGGAGTGCCACGCTGCCTCTAAACGCTAGACCAGGCAGGAATGGAATTAAAAGGATGTGCTCTTTATGCAATTCCCGGGAGGAGGAAACCATGATACATTTTATAGGAGAATGTTTAATATTAGGTGGTATTCGAGAAAAATATTTTAAATATAATGTAATTGATGGGGACAGATTGATAAGGATATTGAATGGGGACAACTGGTTTAGTTTAGTAAATTTCTTGAGAAGTGCGCTCAAGTATAGGAAAGCATTTATTTATGAGTTTAATTATTAGAATTTCCTCTTTGTTCATGGTAATAAATCCAACCTGGCAGACGACCTACGGGTCATGCTGTAAGTGTGTAACTTTATTTTGGTATGAGTTATTATTTTGGTTAGTTATGTTGTATTTCTTTTGATTTAATGTTTTATCTTGTATGTAGTGCAATAAACACACGTTATTATTACATGAGTTATTTTACTTCAGTGATCTTCTAACATTTTAGCTAAGGGCCAAGACCTAGCTACCTTATCATACCAAGGTAGTGTGTAGTTTGAATTACACTCAAATTTTCGTTTCGAACTAGCCGGTGAGTTAGAAATATGCAGGTTCTTTCAACAAAAAATAGTTTATAATGTCAATTGAAGAAAAAATGTTTTACTCATTTTAATACATGCCAAACATTTAGTCATAAAACTGAGAGACCATTTTCGGTAAGTTTTGCTACTTTGAAATAAATTTTCTATTTTAATTTTTCAGATTTTGATGCAATTGCTAATGATATAAAGATTTTTCAAAATCCTTTTAAAACCGATTTAGGAACCCTTATCCCAGAACTTCGAATTTCAATGAATGATTTTCAGTATAGCGAAATATTGAATGACAAACTTTTTAAGTCATCATTGCTCTAACTTTATAAGAGTATTCCAGTAACTAAGTTTGATCAGTTGTATAAAATTGCTCGTTTTTCCTTCCGTCACCATTTATCTGTGTGAAAAACGTTCTCGCTAATGAAATATATAAACAATATTTACAGATACAAATTAATTGAAGTCAATGCTGATCATTTTTCACTAATAAACTTGATCCATAACTGCAAACAATGGTCCGTGGAAAGTTACTGCTACATGAATTACATAAATTATAAATATTATGTGTAATATCTTTTTGTGAATTAAGAAATTCGTGCATCTACAGTAAATGTTAAAGTTGACCCGACAGTGGAGTATTGTAATAAAGCAAACTAATTTATATGCATTTTAACGACCCAGTAGGCCTAATGGTGAATATTTCTAAAGATATGAACAAGTTTTTACACGTCTCAAAAAATGGGAACGTAAAAAAGTGTTATGTAATGTGAGAGTTTTCTTGCCTTTAGTAATGATAGTGTCATGACGAAACTACAATCAGACGTATCTGAGTAACAAGTGAATGACGGTTAGTGAATAAAATATTCTATTAGAAAAAAATGTGTATGGATAAAAACTGTTATTTAAGAAAGTGTCTCTTATTTATAAGCTGGCTACGCATTATCTAAAGAAAACTAAAGCTTTGTTAGTTTAGACCTTTACCAAGGGAAGAGCTTGTACGAGCTTGTTACTCATGAAGGGTGCAAAGAATTGAGTGTTGAATGCTAGATGAAGTATCCTTTAAGGCAAATGACATTTATTTTTGCCCACTAGAATGTACAAAGTATCAAACATTATTTTAAATATACAAGGTGTTTCGTTATAGGTTGGAACAACTTCAGGAGAATTTAGAAGACCAAATAAATTGCAAAATTGTTCATATGAACATCAGTCTGGAAAAGCTTCGTTTTCCAGATATCCGACATTTTGTTTCTTTACAAAACAATTTATATCTGGAGAAATGTTTGACCGATTGAGTTCAAACCAGTCATGAAGTTTATTCTAACAATGATCTGATTTAAGAGGAATACACGATTATATCCAATCATGTGTATAAAAATGGCAGCTGTTTGAAAATTTCAAAATTAATTTACCCAAAAACCTACATTTTATATCTTCCAACAGCCGCCATTTTGAAACTCATAATTGGTATATATAATTGCTTATTTTTCTTAAAATAGATCATTGTTAGGAAAAACTTCATGCCTAGTTAAACTTAATCGGTCGAACAGTTCTTCTGATATGAATTATTTTGTAAAATCAAACAAAAGGGCGGATATCTGGAAACGAAGATTTTCCTGGACCTATGTTCATATGAACAATTAATTTGTAGGTCCCCTACCATATTTTGTTGTGCCAAACTCTAGTGAAACATCCTGTAAGTATACATTCATCGCCATTTTATTACATATTATTGTTTATTTTCGCCATACCGACTATTGGTTTTTAAGTACAACTAAAAACTTACCGTCCAATAGTCAAATTGCAGCGTCCAACGACGGCCGTCTGCTCACCGTTAGTAGACAGTGGGCCCGCTAGATGTATATAAGAAATGCGCGAGCGTGTAATTGTACAATCGTGTGTCAGTGTGTTTCAGTGTTGTGTTTTTATTTTTATAATTAATTATTGACGAAGTACATTGCCCTAAACTTGATAATGGCCGAATAGCCGAAATGACCGTCGTTGGACGCTGCAATTTGACTATTGGACGGTAAGTTTTTAGTTGTATTTTATTGTTCACAATATCGAACTTTAACAATTAAGGGGACCCAGGTCATCCCTATGCCGCCATTGTTATTTTAACTATTTTTTCTTACCATTTTCTCAAAAAGTGTTACACATAGCTCTATGAAACATTTACTGCGTTTATATTTGATAGTTAGCAACAATGATAAGAATCATTGTTGATGTAAATTGATTAATTGTTTTATGAATTTTTGTAATAACATGCTTTGAAAGATTGTAAAAATAACTGTAAAAAGTGTTATCATTATTGTTCTATGAGGAGTATTACAAAGATATATCTTAATTTTACTAAGGACCACATCAATATTCAGTGTTGAAAATTGCATTATGTTTGGGTAAGCGGTTTACAAAACATAAAACAATGCAACTTACGGGAAAACAAGTTTTAATATAGAATAACAAGTTTACAAATATAACTCTCATTTGCTTGTCCTAAATGAGCTCCATATCCATAATTAGGAATATTTGTTTCTTCCTAATTTTCAATCAGTCTTCTCTTCACATTTTCACTTGTCATTGACGCGTCAAATGTTCAATGCAAAAATAAAGAGAGGAATTATTTTATTAACTTTAACACGTTTCCTAACAAAATTAGAAGTATCTAGAGAGGTGAAAAGCGAAAGAACGACAGAACAATTGTGCTCTTTAAATATTTTGTGTGTTTGACTGTACAATTATTTAGTTACATCAATAGATTTTCCATATACAATTTTGATTTAGATTGCAACCTAGGATCGAGGTGTATTGTTTTAGTGTCCTTACGACAGTAATGGGATTCGAGCTTCGGTAGGCTATCTAAAAACTGTTTTATGAGTCTCCTTTCCTCGCTCAGGCCCTTTTTTATTTATATTTGTACAGTTATACTTGTTAGGTTTTATTTTGTTAGGTTTTCTTCACTTACTGTGTTAACAATCATTGGAAACCCAATTGAGTACAAACCACTCTCCTACTGACAATGCATTTAAAAACATTGTTCTTAAATACTCTTATTTAGTCTCCATTGCCATTTACTTTAAAGTAATAAAATACAAACTGGGATCGACGAGATCTTGATGATTTGAATCTTCTGTGACTGACGGTTTTCCTTTCTACCAATTGTTCAACAAAAACATATTTCTCTCACCGATTCAAGTTTCAGAACTTTTTAAACAAGATTTGTCTTTCTTAATCTGCAATTTTATTTCAATTAAATACAAAATTTGGAAAATTTATTTACAACGTGGTTTGATTACTTTTTTGGTCTTTTTTGTCAAACACTGTTACGCATACAATCGATAACTTGGTTCTAATTTTGACGTAGTTTTCCAGAAATGTCAATGCTGCAGCAAGACTCTGTTTTTTGTGGTCTTCCATTAAGATTTTCGAAACCCACCTGGCACAAAAATTGTGGTAACCAAGTTTACTAACCACAATTCCATGTCCATGAACTAAACAATTTGGGGAAATGTTCTGAGAGTTCCGTAATCGTAAAACAACAACTTTCACGGATTTTTTCATTGACTTTATCTACCAATTCACCTCTCAGAAGACTAGGCCTACCACTGCGATCCTCATCTTGAACATTGGTTTGGCCATTTTTAAAATCAATGTAGAACTGCCTCACTCATTATTCCTTGGCCGTACACACCACAAATCTGACGATGAATTTCAATTGGTTTGTGATTTTTTGCCAACAAAAACCTTATCACAGCTCACACTTCACAACTTTAGGGATTTTCAATTGCAGCGCACATTTTAACACTCCACTGCATACAAAGTACGATAGGCACGATACACAAGTTACCAAGGCTGGCTGCGTACTGAGTGTAGGAACACTCTGACGCCAAGATGGCGGGGCTAGCCCAGCTCACTGCCGCGCCAGACCAAAACGTCTGTTAATTTCTGGACAGGCCTTTTATTATTTAGTAAATTAACAACTAAACCAACACTCTGATTATTAGAATATGTTAACCCAAGCGCCAACCCTCTACTAACCCCTATTCCATCCTACCCTGTCCCCAATCTCATCTCACCCCCACTCAAGTCAGAAACGCAAATCTTATGTAGTCCCATATGAGCCCAAGTTAAACATTATATTACGTTAAACAGTATAAGAATTTTTGAATACCCAGATCGAACTTAATCTAAACCTCACCTATATCAATTTCACGTGATTTCCTTATATACTATTTTTTTTTTTTTATTTTATTTTATTTATTACTTTCCTTGTACAAAGAATTGATAATTGGTAACACAACTTATTGCCAGTTATAATAAAATAAATAATAATAAGAAACTTAAAACAACATATTAACTTCAGATAAGTCAAATAGAACTTAAATACTATTATAAAATAATTTTAACACTATTACAAACGATACAACTAAACATGAAATCATAAAATTACTCTTCTAGTGCAAGGAAAGTGTAGGCACTTCTTTTAGGCTTTACTAAGCCTGTTTAGAAGCTACCCTCATTGAAAAAAAGAAACTTAAATAACACTTATCAGACATCGATTAAATAAAGAGACAAAGGGCGGTGAAAACTAATAACATATTTTAACAAAATAAGAATAAAAAACAAAAATTAGCACAAATAGTGGAGTCCAAATTGAAAACAAAAGTAACATAAATAGTGGAGTCTAAATTGAAAACAAAAATTAGCACAAATAGTGGAGACAAAATTGAAAACAAAAGTTATTAAGAAAATACACTAAGTAATACTAAACATAATTCAACATATATTTACAAGGAAATTCAACGCAATACATTCACTCAAAAATAAACACAACCTCACATACATTCACACACAACGGTTCTAAAACAATATTCAAATATTCATTAAGTTTTTAGATTAAAATATTAAAAACGCTAGTTATATCATCCAAATCAAATAACCATCGCCTCAAAAATGTCAGATAAGTTGTACAATTTTTACATTTTTTAATATATTCTGGCATATTATTAAAAAGTTTCGGGGCGACAAATAAATAAAATTTCATAAAACAAGTCTTATTGGGCTTTGGGACAGGATGTTGCGCACCACGCCTAAGTCTCATTCTATCTGGGTCATGTACAAGTTCCATATTTCCACTCCGTTTGTAAAATATCTTTAGGACTTTGTATACATAAAGATGCTGCAGTGGAAGTATTTTTAAATATCTGAAAAGAGGCATAGAAGGAACCCTTTTAGATTTATGACAAATAAACCGAACACAACGTTTTTGAATACTCGAAATCTGTTTAAGATTAGAAATGTAAGTACCTCCCCAACATGCCAAACCATAAGTTAGTCTACTATGTATTAACGAGAAATATACAGTTTTTAAAACGTAACTAGGAGCCAAGTTTTTCAAAAAGTAAAATACGCGCATTATCTGGTTTAATTTTGTTTGTAGTTCTCTTACATGAGGTTTCCAAGAAACTCTACAATCCACAGTCAAGCCCAAATACTTTATACTTTGAACCTGTTCAATAGAATTACATTGCTGTAAGCAGGTAGTATTGTTATAAACACATTGTAAACATTTATACGTCAGAGGGGTATAACTAATTACTTCGTTTTTTAAATGAAAGAGTATGAACTTTGTTTTGTCAGTATTAAGCACCATATAGTGTTTAGAAAACCAAACTTGTAATGCATTTAAATCATATGCCATATCATGACGCAGATCGTCCCAGGATTCCGCCACATAACATATGGCTGTATCATCCGCAAAGGAATTTATTTTACCATGAAGACTTGAATTACATAAACTATTAATATATACCAGAAATAAAAGTGGTCCCAATACTGATCCCTGTGGGACTCCGTATTTAACTTTATCAGATTGGCTCATATGCTCCCCGATCCGAACTACTTGTACCCGATCAGTTAGATAGCTTCTAAACCAGTTATTAACATTTCCCCTAATTCCACATTTATTTAGTTTGTTAAGTAACAATTCGTGATCTACCATGTCGAAGGCTTTTTTTATATCCAGAAAGATCCCACTCACACATTTACTATTATTTAAACCATCATAAATAGAAGAACTAAATTTTAAGAGCGCATCTTCAGTACCAATACCCTCTCTAAACCCAAACTGATTATTGCTAAGAAACTTCTCTTTCTCGAAAAAATTCATAATTCTGAACTTCACGACTTTCTCAAAAATCTTTGAGAATACAGATAACAGAGAAATAGGTCTATAGTTTGCAACAACCTTTCTGTCTCCCTTTTTGAAAATTGGCACAACTACGGCCTCTTTTAGTCTATCAGGAAAAACGCCAGTCTTAAAAGATAGGTTAATTAAAAATGATACGACATCCGTTATATGATTGCTGACAACCTTGAGCAAAGCTGCACTTATACCATCAATTCCTGGAGATTTGCCTTTCTTTAGCCCACGGATTACTTTCTCAATTTCGTCCGGTGTTACTGCTGTTAAAAATATTGAATTATTCGTTTCGTGTTCCTTAAAATGATTATCGTATATTGAAAATGTAGAAAAATTTGTTAGAAATTGTGTCCTAATAACATTTACAGAATTTAAAAAATAAGAGTTAAACTCATTAGCTATTATTAATTGATCTGTAATAACAGTTCCATTTTCCTTTTGCAAATGTATACCTTTAGAAGACTCGCTTATTTGACCCGTGATCTCATTTAGAATCTTCCATTGCAACCTTGAATTTCCTTCACATTTCTTAAACATATTATTATAATAATAAGATTTAGCCTCCTTTATGTCATCCTGTATCTCCATTTTACACTTTCTAAACCTTTCTTTTAAATGTGGATCATTGGGATGTTTTTTTATTCGTCTATAAAGCTGGTTTCTTTTATCAATTTTGAAACATAAGTAGTCCGTAATCCAAGGCTTTATTTTTTTTTATATACAATCGGTAATTTGTAACATACGCATAAATTTATATTGTTTTTAAAAATTTCTAGAAAATTATCAAAAGCAGAATTAACATTCCTACAACAATAAACATTTGTCCAGTCGGCCAAGGCAAGATATTTGTTCAGCTTATCATAGTCAATAGTCCGAACAGACTTAGCATGACGTTGCAATTTACAATCTTCTGATAACGATAGGTCTAAACTAATTGCACAGTGATCTGTAATGTCAATATCTAGAATCTCGGATATAATATTTATTTTAAACCTCTCGTTTATTCTAACGCACGCATGATCAATACAAGTGGCTGAATTATTTGCTACTCTTGTTGGTTCATGTATTAATATTTCAAAGCCATAATTTGCCAAAAGTGTTTTGTAATTATTTGTTTGGTTATTGATAGTTAATAAATCTATATTAATATCTCCTATTAGAATTTGGTCGCATTTACGATCTAGCTGAATAAAAAAACGTTTTTAATTCCTCCAAAAATATATCCAAAGAACCACTATGTAATCTATATAGTGATAATAAATTAATTTTTTTATTCTGCCACGTCAACCCCAGCTGCAGTACGTCTGCAGTCACAAAATGCACGTAATATGTTTCACAATCAATATCATTATTAACATATACCAAAATTCCACCAGCTCTATAGTCGTGATTACAATTTGAATATGAAACAAAACTTTGCAATTTATAAAGATTAACCTCATGCTGTTCGATCCATATCTCAGATAAAACAATAACATGGGGCAGAGAATCACAGGTTGACAACCAGGTTACAAAATTATCAAAATTTTTCCTAATGCTTCTAATATTTAACTGTAAAATTTTTAAGTTACACGACAGCATTTAATATTCTATACAAATTACTCTATCATAAACTATGTACATACTTAATAATATAATTATAACAATCTGGATTATGTTAAAAGTTACCTGATATTGAACTACAACTTACTTAGGTCTATTGTGTTTGTGATTTGCACTACTGGAGCACCATCATCCCTGCGCATTAGGATCCTTCCACCCCTCAGCCATAGATATTTGTAAGCCTTGGTCTTCCTTGCCTCTCTCGCCATAGCGTATAAGCGTCTTCGTGCAGGGCATAGTGATTCATTAATATAAACTATAGAATCAGAGTCCATACCAACATCTCTACAGGAAAGATTCCTCTTCACACGCCTTTTCCGGAGAAATTCTTCCTTGTCGATCCTTCTGACAAATTTCATGATAATTCCCCGAGGACCTCCATCTGCACTTTTGCCTAGTCGATGGCAGTTGTCAATCATTCCGTCAGTGACGTTCAAGTCCAGCGCTGAGCCAATGTCTTTTACGACGTTTATAACATCCTCATTAATTTTTTCTGGTATTCCATGTATTTCGATACAGTTTACCCTAGAATACTGTTCAGCATCCTCTAATCTTGCTTGAAGTTCCGTAACACGATGCCTCAATGCTCCGTTCTCTGCCTCAAGTTCCTCCATCTTTACAAAGTAGGTTTCTAGCTTATTAGCAGTTTCACTTAATTTCTTCATGGTATCGTCCACTTTTTCATTCAGATGTTCATATGAACGATTAAAGTCAGCTGCCATATCCTTTTGGGATTTTTTCACATCGTTTATCGCCAGCATGACGTCATTGAGTGTGAAACTCCCTTCAACAGTTTTAGCATCAAAAACCAGGCTTTTCCGTCGCTCCGAAGCACATGGTACACATCTCCAAGAAACATTTTCAGTAGATAATGTCTCAATATCCACCTTACCCATCTTCACACAGGCTGCATGAAATTGTAGCTGACATTCAGAACATACGAGCTTCAGGTGCTTTGTATTAATAGACTTGCTGCATACACCACAGGAAGACATTTTTAATTTAATCAAACCAACTTTAGTAGTAAACAAAACAAAAAACTCTAACGTCTCTAACAGAAAACAAAAAACCAAATGCACGATTACACGAAAATGAGACTCCACAAAATATTAATTTTAAGCCGGAACATATGTTTACTGCGAAAATAAAAACATCGAACTTTACCCTCAACCTTATCGCTTCCAACAAACCCTACGTCTTCACCCCACGAAGTCTGAAACATGTAACTATGTCACGTTACATTTGTCACTACAATACCGCCTAGGTAATATGATCAGCTTATACACTATAACACAATTTATTTTCACAAGTCAGTGCAATAAAGTGCAAACTCCTAGTTAATATGATTTCCATATACACTGTAACACAATATAATTTAAATTATCACTCGTCAGAAGTCGGTGCATAGAATAATATGATTTCTTACACGCTATAAGGCATCCTTATATATTTTTACCATACATTACATTATTATCAGTCGGAAGTCGGTGCATCACGAATTTCAAGATAATATAACTTCCTTATACACTATAACACATTGTTTTATATTTTATTACACATTATATTGTAATCCGTCGGAACTCGGTACATATTAAGTTATCAAAAACAAGATGACATGGAGATGTGTCGCATCTTGGTGCAAAAAACGTTTACCCATAAGAGCCCATGTTAGGACTATCCTCCCGCCCTATCTACTAATATTAAAGAGTTAAATTACTTTACATAATGCAATAATGTCTCCTCAGATAATAAATACATTTTTTTACGACCACTATTTTACACATTAATAGTTCATGCATGTAACGCTATTCATAAAGTAAATAAAAATATTATCGAAGTTAGTATTGAAATAAGTAAACATATCTTCTCAGAATAACAGGTCGAGACAATTATTATCAAATGCAGTTAATCAGTAAGGTTGTAAAATTATTGGTTGTAAAAGCTGTCATAAATTATATTTTTATTTATCTAATCTGATGACGTTGCAGCTTTTACATATAACAAAAATTGTTAGGTAATTAAATTTTTCTCTTGCAGTGACTTTGTTGCACGGTGCTTAGTTTGTACAGCATATATATGTTGTCAATGTGTAAGTAACCTTCAGTTGAAACTTTTGAACTATTTGTGATTATTGGTAATACGTTCATTAAAAATCTGAAAGATTTAATGTAATTCATAAGATGCGCTTAGAGATCGGCTTTGTATCTTAAACAGAACTAAATAAATTACCGCACATTTTAGAAATGTTTGCTTAACAGGTGATTAAACTACTTAGTCTAAAAAACATGATTAACTGATTTAGTTTTACCTCTAATAACAATTATTTTAATACTTTGCTTTTAGAGATTGATGATGTTGAATAATTTTTACTTGTAATTCCAATTTGTTTTCTTTTATTTCACTTTGCTATTTACATTTTAAGTCAGGAGGTACAGGAAAGCCTTAACTAAGGTATTTTATTTATATTTTTGTATACATTGGTAGTACCTCTTTTGTTTTTGGTGTATTTGTGTTAGGCCCTATATTTTAAGGAGAACCCAAGCCCCCTATAGTGCCAATGTTAACTTACTAACATTTAGGTATAGGCCTACATTGTTCATGACATTTAAATATAGCATATTGAGATATTTTAGCCTATACTTACTTACCTATAAATAGTAGGGTTACTGAACTACATCCATTAAATTAATTAAGTAAATTATATGTATAAAAGTCTTCGATTTTTGACATATATTGAAATTTTGTATTCAAATAATATAATATTTCTTAATATAATAACAACTTACCGTCACCAATAGTCATACGTCGTTGCT
>JAGFPH010007431.1:8350-21806 GCA_018207615.1 Philaenus spumarius | reverse complement strand
AAAAACCACAAAATGAAAGGATTTTGAAAAAAATAAATTAAGTTTGTAAAAGCTAATCTGTCTTAGTTTTGTTTTGTGGTATTGAGTTGAGTTAGTTTTAAAACATTTGCAGTCGATCGAATTTGTAATTAATCTGCCTCGGGTAACACAGTGCAGGATTACGGATCAGTAACAACTGTAGACACTGTCCACTGTGGGCTCGCCGTATCAGTTGAGTTCACCGCGACCTGCCTTCCCCTCCTAACAAACGCTCTTATCAGAGACCTTTGGCCCTCTCCTACCCAGGCCACGGCACACATTTATTGTGTGGTAATGACACATAATGTGGAAGCTGACCTTGGGGTTGTTCAGGAAGTTTCCCAGCTATCAGACATTGATGTTTAGGACTTTCAACCTCCATCCCCAACAGAACCCTGCTCTTCAACTGATACCGTGGAGTCTGTTCATTGTTCCGTCATATCTTCAAATAACCAAGTGAAACGTGGTAAAAAAGACGAAAACGGTTTACCAATACTAGACGAGCCAAAGCAAATAGGCAAGCCGTTGAAAAGTACAAAGAGAGTAATCCTTCCATCCATCGTTAAGCTGCCAAAAAATATAATAAGAAAAATCCAGATGTGAATCGAAAAGCTGCAAAAAAAATACAACGAAAAAAATCCTGACGTGCATCGCGAAGCCAGTAAAAAAAATATAATGAAAAGAATCCTGAGGTCAATCGCGAATCCAGTAAACAATATAATGAAATCAATCCTCAAGTAACCTTGGCTGCAGTTAGAAAATTCAACTCTAAAAGAAGTCAAACGAATATGATTCTGTGGTCTAAAAAAAGTCTGCCAGGGTTCCACTACAACCCCGAGACCGAATATAACAAAGACAAAACTATTATATTAGGTCCTATGGTAGCATGTCAATGCTGTAAGGCTATGAAATGGAAAGATGAAGCTCCTGGCCTATGTTGCAATAATGGGAAGGTCTATTTACCTCTGCCTAAGCCTCCTCCAGAGCCCCTTTATAGTCTTTTGAAAGGCGACAACCCACATTCTGAACATTTTCTTTCGAACATAAGGCAATACAACAGCTGTTTTCAAATGACTTCCTTTGGGGCAAAGGAGGTTAAGAAAGGTAACTTTATGCCTACATTTAAAGTACAAGGGAAATTATATCATCTTATAGGAAGTTTGCTGCCTTCATTGGATCACGAACCGTAATTTTTACAAATATATTTTGTTGGTGATGAGGAGCGAGAGTACAATCTCCGTTGCAATAATGCACCCGCTGCGAAGCCGTGGTTAGTCAGCCAATTACAAAACATGCTCCATGACTGCATTCCGTACATTAAGGATCTAAAAACCGTCATGGAAAACGTGCCAGATGGAAAGGATTTTCAGATGCTTATCACTGCAGATAGGAAACCGCAAATGCTCATAAAGACTCACGTTTGAGACGCATAAGTGAGACCCATCGATCTTATGACGCACTGCAGTATCCTCTTATGTTATGCAATAGAGAAGATGGTTACTCAATAAATATTCCTCAAGTTGATTCCAATACCAAAGTTCCTCTGAGGAAATCTGTATCTGCCTGCTCCTTCTATGCATATTTGATCATGGAAAGAGGTGTAGAAAATTTTATTTTCCGGTATCGAAGTCTGCTGAATCAATATTTGACTGACGAATATGCTAAGGTAGAAACGGAAAGATTACATTTTCTAAGGCACAATCAGAGTAAATTTCGTGTGGAGGATTATGTGCATCTGCGTGACGCAATAAATCAAAATGACGTGCAAGCTTCAGATCTAGGCAAAGTCGTAGTGTTTCCTTCCAGTTTCACCGGTGGGCCTCGCTATATGCACGAGGGACGCAAGACGAATGTCCTATGTGCGAAACTACGGTCGGCCTGATCTATTTAGTATTACCTTTACATTCAACCTTAAGTGGCCCGAAATACAGGAATAGCTGCATGATGGGCAGGCTGCTCACTGTAGGCACGACAAAATTGCTAGGGTATTTCACGTAAAGGTTTAAAAAAATATGCAGTTGCTGAATAAAGGCTGTGTTTTCGGTCCAACTAGGTGCTTCATGTACACCGTAGAATGGCAAAAGCGTGGGCTTCCCAATGTTCACATTCTACTGTGGCTCATAGATAGAATAACCCCCAGCCAAACAGATAGTGTCATTAGCGCTGAAATACCGGATCCTGATCTAGATCCTACTCTGCATGAAATAATCAAGTCCACCATGATTCATGGACCTTTCGGAGTCCTGAACAAGAAATCCCCCTGTATGATTAACGGCTCATGCAGTAAGAGATACCGCCCTATTACAAAGGACGCAGACTGCTGAAGATGGTTATCCGCAGTATCGCAGACGCTCTCCGGCGGAAGGTGGATTTACGGTAAATGTAAAAGATATTGATTTAGACAATAGGTGGGTGGTGCCGTAAAATCCTGTACTTTCACGAACTTTTGAAGCTCATATCAACGTCGAGATCTGTAATTCAATAAAGTCTGTTAAATATATATGCAAGTATATAAACAAGGGCACTGATCAGGCATCATTTGGTATCCAGAACGAGTTTGATGAGGTCACGCGGTATGAATCAGGTCGTTACATCAGTAGTTCAGAGGCTGCGTGGTGGATATTTGGGTTTAAAATCCACGAAAGATATCCACCCGTCATGCAACTTTCTGTCCATCTTGAAAATGGTCAAAGAGTCTATTTTAATCCAGACAATGCCGAAGACAAAGTAAGAAACCCCCCGAAGACCACTTTATTAGGATTCTTCGATCTTTGTAAAGTAGACTCTTTCGCTTGAACATTCCTGCGTATTACTTTTGGAAAAATAACAAGTTCAGTAGAAGAAAGCAAGGAAAGAGCGTCCAAGGGAATCCTGGAGTAAAAGGGGGCGATGTTTTGCAAATGTTTGCAAGATCTGAGAAGTAACAAAAGCTTGATGGGTGGGGTTTTCTTTTGGCTGGTGATTTTAGACAGACCTTACCTATCGTTCCTAGAAGAACTCGGGCCGATGAGGTTAAGGCATGTCATCTTTTTTATGGCAATTAGTAAAAATCTTCACAATTAAAATTAACATGAGAGTAGAAATAATGGCTCAATCTGGTAGAGAGCACTTTTCTAACCTCCTTCTACAAATTGGCAACGGTCAGATTCAGGAAAAGGATTGAAAAATTTCTCTCCCAGATAACCTGTGTACTGTTGTCAGCCAAATACAGGACTTTACGCAGTGCATTTATCCTGACTTGAAAGGTATGAGTAACGTGTATCCGTCTTGGCTAAGGGAAAGAGCGATACTCACACCTACACATAAGTGCTCTACTAAAATTAACAGCATCCTGTTGGATAAGCTAACAGCAGAGGAGATGAAGTACGAATCAGTTGATAGTGTAGTAGAACTGGAGGATGCAGTGCACTAACCTGTGAAGTTCCTCCACACAATGGATCCTCCAGGAATCCCACCTCACAGTCTCCGACTTTGGGTGGGAGAACCAATCATGCTGCTCCGAAACATCAATCCTCCTAAGCTGTGCAATGGTACCAGGCTCCAGGTCAAGTCCTTATACAAATATGTGATAGAAGCAACCATCATCACAGGAGCTGGCTAAGGAGAAACAGTTTTCATTCCACGAATTCCACTAATTCCTTCAGACTACCACTTCAGTTTTAAACGACTTCCGTTTCCAGTTAAAGTCTGTTTCGCCATGACGATAAACAAAGCTCAGGGGCAAACTTTAAAGGTAGCTGCGGTGGATTTGCTAAAGGACTCTTTCTCTCACGGCCAATTCTATGTTGCCTGCTCCAGAGTCAGCTCTCCTGACAACTTATATGTTTTGTTATTGGAGAACCAAACTGTCAATGTTGTTTACAGAGAGGTTCTCCAATAACATGCTTGCTAACAAGAAGAGCTGATACAAAAATATTTAGTTTGATGATTATTTTAATGTAAATAATATTGTACACACTATGAGATTTGAAACATGACCTTTTCAAACCACCAACCACCACGGGCAACGCCGTACGGGTCAGCTAGTATATTGTAAAGTAAAACAAGAGCAATTTTGGGTCGAAAATAATTTTCCTTTCTAAATCACTTCTTAGATATTAACACCTAAATATAATTATATTCATGCATGTTTGACAATAATTAAGTTTTACCTCGCTTCAAGGATTAAAATTACATCTTCCTAGGTATATCCCCATATATTTTGTTAATGGACATGAGATACTGAAATTGATTATTATTATACTATTACTGTAACTAGATATTATAAATGTCATCATTTATGAAACACGTTAAACAAAAAACAAGTATTATTTTACATTTTATTATTATTTTAAGTTTTATTTATCAATTATACTCGCACATTAAAGAAACATTTTCCCCCATAATGTAATAATACTAATAATATTAATTGATTAAATGTAATCAAAAACTGTAGCTCCATATCCTAATGACCAACGTATGTGAGAGATACAACAGGACGGATTCCCTTAGGGTCAAATTCTCAGCATTGGATATTTATTTGGCTGTTTAAAAAGCAGGGAAATGTTTAAAAGGGTTTACCAAGCCTCATGAAGGCATTGGAAAGCCGTTGAGGTGTGATGCCAATTTTATTGTTGGCGTCATTCATTCCTTCCTTTTCAATGGCGACGGAATAACAATAAAGCGAGAGTTGCTCTCTGTTCATATCAATAAAACATTAAAAGAAATAATATATTACATAACACACTTCGTGATTGATGAACTAGTCACTTCAGTTAATTAATCCCCATTAGGCTTTTAGACGGCGTCGGAAATTTTACCGTGTGCACACTTTAAATTTTATGAGCAGCGACGGTAACTAATCTGCAGCCGAAAAAAAAAACGCCGTGTGCACGGAAAGATTTGGTGGAGGATGAGTCATGGTTACTATTCTAAATTATTCTAAAATGCACCTCGATCACAATTAGAAGTGGAAAAGTATACATACCTATATCATTTTAAAGTACTTTTGGGTTGCCTAAAACGTGATATTTTGCATCTTAATTTAAAAAATACTTCCATAGCCCCCCGGTTGTTATACCACCCCCCCCCCATACGGTCGTCCTGGTTAGGCTTATGATGTCATTAAAAGGTAAAATTAACCAGAAAGGTAAAGTAGTGGTAAATAAACACAAATTCTTGTAATTTTGCAATGATCACTAAGATTGCGAAAGCTTGAATAGTTAAAGCTTAAGCAATCGTCCATTACAACTGATTAAAATATATGAATGATCTTTATTTTATTTTAATCTTGAATTGCGATGTTAACTGGTTCATTAAAATTCATTAGTTCTTGCTGTCGTCAAATATAATTATATAATGTATATATATATATTATATATATATATAATTTATTTATTATTAATGTTTTAATTATAGTTTAATTTATTTTTACATGTTCCATGTATTACACGTTCAACTCTGCAAATTGTTTACGGGTATAAAGAACTACTTGTTTATGCTACAGTTGATTTTTCATCTCCTCTGGGCTGAATCAACTTATTCAAACTTAGAATAAGGCTCATTTAACATGCAGCATATCAAAACTTTGAACAGCCATAACTTTTTTCAGGATCATCCATTTTTAATTTTTATTATGTCGTTGTGTTTGTCTCATCAAGACCTTTAAAATGATATGCATAACAACCCATGCTTACATTTAAGATTTTTCACCGACTCCTGACGGGCCGTCCCCCAGAGGAGGTGAAAAATCAGCCATATTCTAAAAAAGTAGTTTTTTATACCCATAAACAATTTGCAAAGTTTCAATTGTGTAAGTGGAACCTGGAAAAAGATATTGGGTTGTTCCGGGACTTTTTGCCACCCCTGTATATGAGATTCTATTGATTTTGTCAACACTTGATGGTAGGGAATTAAGTTTAAAATTTGTGATTTTTCGTATAAGTGGTAAATAAATAAACCTATGACACAAGTCATATTTTCTAGGATAATATAAGATACAAATTTAACTATAAAAAATTGTCTGTTATAATTTGTTAAACAATGCTCTGTTACGAAGTTAAAAACTAAATCAACTCTTATAATTGCGAGTGTAGGTACATCCGAGAGTAACACAATATTATACCACCTGATGTCATCCATCATCTGTAGTACCTAAACAAAACCAAGAGTAGATTATACTTTGAGGTTATGTTTACAACTTCAATCAAAACTAATTTCTTATAAAGTCTGGAAGTTAATTTTTTTTTATATGATTACTACAACTAATGCAAGCTATAATATGTTATATGATTTGCATTTGAGAATATAAAATGAATATAAATACTGTACAACCTTTTATTATCAATATATATTAATTTTTAAAAAATTTAAAGAATAAATACCTATTCGTTTAGCTTCGGAAACATTTGTTATATTCGTATATCAAAAATAATTTACAAAATCATATGGCTAATGTACTCATTCTAATGTACCAATCTAACTTACACAGGAAATACTATTTCAGTGATATTTTGAGTTTCGTCACGACTACCTATATTTTTTCTTGGACAATATTAATCTCAATTGAAAGGAGATGTTTAAAGCGATCACAGAGCTTTCTACTCGAAATGGTGAGGTAGTTATTGGGTCTGACAGAAATAAGCGGAAAATATGGAAAAAAACATGAATACTTTTTTGATGATTATCTAATGTTTATAATGGCCTATAAAGGGGGTTCAACTTGGCCTAGAAAATTGAATGAAAGGTAAAATAATCTCATTTTTACCAAATATTTTGATTTTTAACAAAAATTAAATTTTTTTTTTTAAGTGGGCCCTTTTGCTTGATTTATCATCGTTTTCCAAAGCACTGCAGTCCTCCTAAATCATTATTTATTATGTAAACATGATGTTATTTAGCTTCCAAGAATGCAATTATTATAATAATGGGGAGTTAATTACTTTATTTTTAACCATCGAACACTCTAAAAAATATCCTTTCTGGATTACCGGTTTCGGTGGTTCATGCCACCATCATCAGATCAACCTCAAAAATGATTCATTCCACTGTTGTGGAACACGTCGTAATAAACTATACACCATTGACATAAAACATTAAAAAACACAAACACTTGAACAAATTTAAATATATACACTGACAAAACCACTTCACACATCACATGAGGACTCCTTTACACATGTCATTTCATGGAGGGCATGTGTACAACTGTGGTCTTGTGCAATCTTATATACGAGATAAGGATGTCCAATCATGATGGTATTGGGTCAAAAATTTTATCTCAGGTTGATGGCTGTGTTAAATAATTAATTAGATGAATAATGCAGTTTATCATTTAACATATTAACTGGATCATATTTTGATGCACTATATATTTCAAATTCCTCTAGGGATGACAGCAAACAGCCCTTTCTGCATGTATGAAGAATTTTTAGGTTATTGTGAACATGGACGTATTTGTGGTCAAAATCAATGAGGTGTTTGGCAAAACTGGATCTCTGTTCAACTAGCGTGGGTCTAGGTAGGTGCTCTTTAAACCGTTTGGTGAAAGATCGTCCAGTTTGACCGATATAAAATTTAGAGCAATCACTACACGTAATCTTATATACACCTGACGTGTTCATTCTATCAAAAGATGGATTATTATTCTTTGGCTTCAAAAAGTTGACGAGGTTATTTGTGGTTCTGTATGCCGGGATGATATTATGTTTTCTCAATTCTTTCTTTAAACTAAATTCCAGTTTCCTGTTAAACTCAATGGGTATATAAGTTAGTTTCTTTCTTTGTTCATTGGGTAGTTCTTTTGCGCTATTTATTTTTCTTTTATGTTTTTTAATTAGTCTGTCGACTAATCCACATTCATAGCCGTTTACCGACGCTATGTGTTTGATTATGTTATATTCCCTTTGGAAATCACTATTATTCAGAGGCAAACTGAGTAGTGGATGGACGAGACTGTTGAAGACAGCCAACTTATGGTTCATCGGATGATTCGAAGAAGCATGAATAGTTTGGTCCGTTGCAGTAGGCTTTCTGTATATGCTAAATGTGTGAAAACCGTCTTTCTTGCCTATTGATATATCCAAAAAGTTAATGCTGTCGTTTACTTCATTTTCAAGGGTGAATTTCAACTTGGGATTAATACTGTTTAGATAATTTTTCATTAAATTCAACTGTCTAGCGGTACCATCAAACAAGCACAGGGTGTCGTCAACATATCTGTAGTAATAGATCAATTTTTATCTCTATATTTATTATTGTCTGAGAAAATATGAGTTACTTTAAAATGGTTAAGATATATGTCAGCTAAAACCCATATATGTCGAAAGAGGGGAACCCATAGCAAGTCCATCTTCTTGGAAATAATAACTACCATTGAAACTGAAATAGTTCTGCTCCAAAACTAAGTTCAACAATGTTATGAGTTCATTTATTGCATCGGGCTTAAGTGTAGATTTTTGTTTGAGGTTATTTTCCAAAATATTAATTTCTTTTACAGGTACATTTGTGTCTAAATCAACGATGTCAAAGGTCGCTAATATGTTATTCCGTTTTATTTCCGTATTCATAATGTTATCAACGACTTCGAGACTATTTTTCAGGCTGTAATTATTTGCAAACTTTGTTTCTCTTCTAATGATGCGGTCCAATAATTTGGATATGTTGTATGTAGGTGCGGTTGTGAAGTTAACTAATGGTCTAATCGGAACGTTACTTTTGTGGATTTTTGGCAAACCTCGGAGTTTAGGTGCACTAGGATTAATCATTTTCAACCATTTTAAATCACTCTTGGAAAATAAATGTGTGCAGGTGTTCATTGATTTATTTATAATGTTATGGTAATTCTTAGTTGGAGCATTGTTAAGTTTTACGATCTTATTCATTTCAAGGAAATCGTTGACTTTGCTCACATAGTCGATTTCGTCCATTACGACAACTGAATCACCTTTGTCGGCCTTAGTTATTTATTAAGACTCTATTATTATTTAATTTATATTTCAATTTCCTAACTGTGAACTTACCATTATTAATGCAATATGAAGATTAATCACTAGATTTATTCCTAATTGTTCTTATTAGCTTATTGTTGATTAAAGTTCTAGAAGTATTTCTATCATCAATGTTTGAAATGGTTTTTATAGCAGACTCAGTGGAGACTAGTATCAACAAAATTGTATTTTAGGCCTTTATTCAACAGAGATTCCTCATCCTTATCTAAAGTAATACTAGATTTATTGACTATCCGAGGGTAGAAAGTATGGTTTATTGTTATGCTATCTTCCAACGTTGCTTGAGCTGTGGAAATATTTACTAACTTTTTATGTAGTTTGGATTTCTTAATTTGGATAGTTTTATTTATTTGAACACTGATAATATTCATTACAATATCGAGTTGTGACGGGTGTATGCTACTAAGCAATAGTAGATGGGCTTTAAATAATAAACTATTTAACGTTATTTTCTTACTATACAAATATTTAATTTCTGATCTAAGCCATGATAACTCAGCAATTCGTTTAGCTCTCAGAGCACTGGTCGAATTATTGTGTATTTTAACTCTGATGTAATTAGGAGTTATATTTTCCTTTAAACAAGTTCTGTTAAATTTATAGTTCATGATACATTTGTGCAGTTTTATTTTGAGGTATTTGTAATTGTAAGCTATTCAGGACTGACAGGCATCTAATTTAAACATGATGTTATTTAGCTCCCAAGAATGCAATTATTATAACAATGGGTAAATAATTACCTTATTTTTAACCGTCGAGCACTCTATAAAAAAATTATGCAACTAAAAACCGGTCGTAAAGAGATTTGCATTTAGGCAGAACTGGTACTGTGCCAAAGATGAATGAATCACTCTCCAGGCTTCCTTATTCTAGGATTGACAAACATTAAACTTAGAGTAATCCAAGAGCATCTCAGTTAAATGAAGTAGTGAACTCGTGTCAGAAGTGTTACGAGGTGATACACAGTGCTTTTATTTTTTACACACATGAGAAGCGTTGCTAAGTCGAACGGTAAGAACGGAGTGGAACTTAGCTTAATTTAAGTTTTAAAGCTAACATTTATATAAGTTCTGTCTTCATTTAGAAACACTAGGTGTACACATTATAGATTGTGTGTACTGTCTGTTAATACACGTAAGAGGTTACAGAACCTTTAGGCTTATTTGTGGGGGGGGGGGGGGGGGTCATACTACAATTTTGTTAAATCTAAACATCTATGGACAATTTCTAACATAGCTAACGATATACGAATATATGAAGAATAATGCAACTAAAATTGAAATAATACATTTTGTGTAATTATCCGAGCTTTGAATGCCTTCTTTCAGTATATTATAAAAAAAGGGTTTTCTCTCAAGTTCTTATTGTGTTCAAGGGGTTATTATTGTGTAAGTTCTTTCAATAAACATGTTTTGGCTTAGTATACAATGTGGCTAGCCTAAAATGTGCTAAACTTTTGATTCAAACCAACTGTTTTATGTATAATATGTAACAACAGATGTTTAAATTATAATACAATCAACCTTTTTACTCCCCCCTCCCTATACGTAGTATATGGAGAAAGTATTGTTTTTGTCCAAATTTTCGAATTTGAATTTTTAGTGGAATTATTTGTTTTGGTGCTCCCTGAACCCAAAAAAGTGTTTTTTTTTTTTGGTGACGTCTGTCCGTGTGTCTGTTAGGATGTGTACAGAGCTGGAGACCACACCAACGGTCTGATTTTGATGACATTTGGTATGTAGGTTCAGGAATATATGCAGGTGTTTTTTTTCTTTTTTTCAAATTTTTGATTTTGAAAGGGTTTTACCCCCCAAAAATGGCCAAAAAACGAAAAAAATCTAAATTTCTCAAAAACAGCTCTAATGATTTTGATAAAATTTGGCTTATTTGTAGCCCTTACTGTACTGGCAGTTATCTGGTACCGTTTATTTATAGGTTGTTTCCTTTGTGTTTTGTTTTTTATTTTGTTAGTCTAACCTAAGAAAGCTGTTAGTTGTGAAAGATAATTAACCGATTCTATATTTGCTAAGTTGGCTGCTATGGTAATGATTGTACAAGCGTTAAACACGCGTGAGTTATTTCAGTATAGGTTGCATCTAGAATTGTGTTACTAAGATTGAACCCCCGCCAAAGTTTGGTTGTTTTTAACCCTAAAATCCACGTTTAGCGAAATTCTTTCTTAGTGAAAATAGCAATGAAGGTACACTGATAATTCTACGTTTTTAATAATCATAGGTTTTTGCTCTACGCTAATTATGAAATAGTCAGTCAATCAGAACTTCTGTATACAACGTTCTGAATTTTTGTACTAGTAAAGATTCTGGATGTTTGTAAAATTTAAAAGGTTACGTAACGTCCAAGATTTGAGATTTGGAGTAGATATCAGGTAGGTAACAGTCAAATAGGCATAAATGTTTCAATTAATTAAGGTCGCGGTATATGTTTGTATAAACATTCAAGCAGAAAATCAATGAATTAATTAAAAACACTAACCAATTTAGAATTAAATCAAGAAAAATATTTTATGTAGAGTCAGAGTTCTTAAAAATATTAGGATCTCAGAAATGATAAACTGCTATATAACGTAGGAAATGCTGGCTGAGAATGTGAGTGTTCCAACTATAGTCGTAGAAGTTTTGAAAAACCCCAAACACCAAGCTTGACTCACAATGAAATAAAATGAAATCTCACTAGACTGCGGTAATAGTGGTCATAGCTTTCATTGTGTATTTATTAATAACAACAGTTTAATTAATACCAATTGTGCACATTTAAAAAAATAAAATAAACTTATATGAAAAAGTGCTAGAGATGGAACAGTTGTTCCTCAAACTTTATTAATTATGATTATCTCCAAAAATCTCAATGAATTGTTTTTTTCGTGGTTGGAATATTTACATTCTAAAGATTTTTAGTACTACTATTAACTATTTGATATATTGTTTTTTATATAATCGATAAAACATTAAACGAACCAGAAATATAAATCATTAAGTATTAAGTTTGAAGTTGCATATTTAAAACTCAGTTTAAAAAGTTCTAAAAATAATTCGACCACGCAGCTGAACCGCTGACGTGAGTTGAGCAAATTTCCAAAATTAAGTTTAAAGGCCTATGTTTTAGGGTTTCAACTAACAATTTGGGAAATACGTCTACTCACGACGGTGTTGAATAGCTGCCTCTGTGTACGAGATATATTAGTAGAATTTGTTTGCGCCTAAGCCTCCAGCTTCGACTCACGCGCTCCTTCGTTACAGTCGTAGCGGAAAAACTCGCTTTACGAGTTTGCACCTCGATCTTGCGGCAGTGGGTTATAAACTCGCTTTGGCCGCAGCGTAAAAACTCGTCCGTCGGCCTCGGATAAGAAAATAAAATCCACCACGTGGCTTTGAACCGTTTACTTTCATAGCATTTTACATTTTGATCGGTTTTGAAGAAACCAAGCGAACAGCTATAAGGTCGTGTAAAAAAACAAAATGTGCAGAATAACATCCTACATTTATATTTGTAGAAAACCCTCTAAACAAAATGCATTCTCGTAGGAAAAATCGAAAAAATAGTTACTTCCGGTCAAAAAACGTGCTTCCGGTTGTTGGATTTTTTTTGGCTAAAGAACTCATCCGAGCGACGTAGACAACCAACATGTGTACCAAATTTGAACCAAATCGGACTTAAAATGCTGCCACTAGAGTGCGAACACTTATATACATATATATATATATATATATATATATAGATTTCTCGCGTAATCATTTGTTGGTTTTGCTGTTATTTTTAACCAGGGTAGGTTGATCGTTTTCGATCAACATTTATTGTGGCTCTTTCGTGTTCGAGCATCGGATCAACATTTCATAACCAACAAATAAGGGACCCAATTACAAAAAACTTATACAATTTCTTATACACCCAACTTAGCGTCGTAACTGAGACCATCAATAGTTGATCTGTTTTATACAAGTTATATACAAAGTACCGTTATTTAGATAGTTTTGTAAGTTTTAAACCGGCCATTCTCACTCGCTCGCTTTCCTAACTGCACCCTGTCATCGGCCCGGCCCGGCCTTGCCTACCTGCTATCTATTCATAGTTGAGGGAGGGTTGTTTATTGTTTACTGCATTGTATATTAAATGGTTTGTTGGTTTAATATTTTACTTCTACACAATAGACGATATGCAAATTATAGTAAGTTCTTCATTTCTTTACCGATTTTCGTTAAACTCATTTTCCTGTTGTTTTTTGGGATGCTGAACAAGAATCTGGCACTTATTTTTACCTAATGTTAAAAATAAAAATAATTACTTGATTATACGAATTATATATATTTTTTGAAAAGAATAAATCCATTTACACAGTTTTCACGATATCTTCCGAACTTCGGAACTTATAAAAATTTAATCAGACATGAGCCAGACTTGTCGTTTTAAGAACTTAATACTTTAGTCATTTTATT
>JAGFPH010007430.1:51186-65528 GCA_018207615.1 Philaenus spumarius | reverse complement strand
CGTGTACGAAATATATTAGTAGAATTTGTTTGCGTCTAAATTCTAGCGCACACGGCGGCTTTAATTTCGACTCGTTTAGACTATAAATATAAAACAACTAGCTGACCCGTACGGCGTTGCCCGTGGTTGTTGGTATTTTCAGTCTTTTTGACGTAATTGTAATTCTTTTTAAGTGTTCGTTGAATACCTGTGCGTATCTTACAAACTGTGGTCATGAAAAAAAGTCTACGCTATTTAGGAAAGCACTGAAAATTGTATTCCTGTAAACTACTATCTAACATGAAAAAGCTTTAAATATATCGTTTTAATTTATAGTTTTTACTAAGTTTGACTTTCACTTAGTTTCATTGACAATGTTGCGAGCACCTACTGCCTTCACCAAACATGAGGAAGCTACGTACCAAATTTCATTCCAATTCGTTCTTATAGGGATTTTTATTAACTTTGACCCCCTCCCCAAACCACCCTAAAATTTCGAATTTCTTTTAACCCTTTCTTAGCGAGCGTTTAAATTAGCTGGGAGTCGTAGAAAAGATATATGAATCACTTTGTAACATCCGCGTTAATTTAGGATGTAACAAACTGGTTCAAATAGAGTTTGTAATTTTAAATGTATAGGCCTAATTCGTATAAGATATATATTGTTTAGTTTTTAAATATACAATATACAGTATATATCAAAATAAAGCTACGAATGTGATATTTTAATGGCATTTAGTTTAATTCAGATGGTTTGTTTAGTTTTCAATATAATATGTTTAAACTCGTGTATGTTTATGGTTATGCATGGTGTCAAATAATTTGTTTGTTATTATTATTATTGATAGTGAAAATATGTTTTGAAAAGTATTAAAAACTTCATAGTTATGATATATTTTATATAAACAATATTTTAAGCAGCATATCTCTAAGTAGGCCTATATAGAAATTTAATAACCAATGTTTGAGTTGAATTATAATTCTGTAAGCATTTTTATTTGTGTTTGTTTATAGTTTTTCAATCTAACCTTAAAAAGCTGTTGGTTTTGAAGAATATTAAAGTGATTATAAATTTGCTAAGTAATGTTGCTAGGATAATACATGCAAACAAACACAAGCTTTTTATACGAACAGCTGTTTTTGTGAGCTAAGGTTTTGAGTTCATACAATAAATGCTGTTCAGTTTCTTCCAAATTTGAAACTTTTTCGGGAAACTTTTCAAACTTTTCTTTAAGTATAAACCTTCTATGAACTACTACAAACATTTTAAGACCAAAAATAGCCAAATCGGTCCAGCCGTTCTCGATTTTTAGCGAGACTAACGAACAGCAATTAATTTTTTATATATATATATAAGGTCAGCTCCTAGCATAGGAAATGCGAAGTTTTGCGTAGCAGTGAACGTGTTAAGGAGTACCTTATTATCGGCAAAAGGAGTCCAGGGATATTTTTGGCCTCAACAAGAAAACTTTTAAAATTTTGGAAGCCAATTTGGCTGTTCAGGTGAAATATTAACCCACACAGCATCGAGTCTGTACCTTTACACCGTCAGTGAATACACAAAGACCTATAACACTCCTAGAGGCCGCACCAAGTAGTGACCCAGCAGCTCATGCTTGAAGTCTTGTAAAAAATTAAATAAGTATATGTAAAATCAAACGTCACATTTAAAATATATTTTAGTGCTAATCTGTTTAAAGAAAAATACCTGACTATAATTAATAATATACATATTTTCCTTTCCCTGGGAGCCGCGGCTCCCCTCTGCCCATAGGTATGGGCGCCCATGCAATGTTTAACACAAAACAGACTAAATAGGATTATATTTAGTGGGTGAAATTATTCGATAAAAATTGTCATGTCCGAAATTACTCAATTGACTGAATTGAGCAGTCTACCACTCGGAGGGTTAAACAGAAATTATAATAACCCAAAAGAGGGGGCTACAGCCCTCCTGGATCCGCCAATAGCTTTAATTTACTAATGCACTTTGTCAGTCAATTTATACAATTATTCTGTTTATAACTCTGATGAAATAGACCATCAAAGTGTTTATAGAACTGTAAAATATAAAAGCTTCGACAAGGGTCTCCATTTGTTGGATGCAGATAACTTTACAGTAGTTTTATTTGATGGATCAATAAAGATTCAAAGTTTATTAAGGGCAACTTGTTAGGAAATACTTTTAGTTATTTTCCGAGTACTACATGAATATATCTTTCTAGTGTCATATAGTATAACTTCACGCGTTAAAATCATAATTATTAATCGTATATTACACTAGCTGACCCGTACGGCGTTGCCCGTGGTGGTTGGTATTTTCAGTCTTTTTAACGTAATTGTATTATTTTTAAGTGTTCAGTCAGTGAGTGGTATTTGGCTTATATATATATAGATCTTAAATAATAAAAGCACTATTGTCATAATAATAAAAGACCTGAAATTATGATTTTAGTAACTTTGATCCCCCCCCCAAACCCCTCCTAAAATTTCGACATTTTCCATACACTTTCTTAGTGAGCACCTATGGCCCTAGAGGAAGCTACATACCAAATTTCATTCCAATCTGTTCGGTAATTTTTGAGAAATCGTGATTTAGTAATTTTTACCCCCAAACCCCCCTAAAATTTCCAATTTTTTAAAACCCTTATTTAGTGAACACTTATGGCCCTAGAAGAAGCTACATACCAAATCCAATCCGTTCGGTAGTTTTGAAGAAATGGTTTTTTAATAACTTTGATCGCCCCAAACCCCCCCCTAAAATTTCGAATTTTTTCAAACCCTTTCTTAGTGAGCACCTATGGCCCTAGAGGAAGCTACATACCACATTTCATTTCAATCCGTTCGTTAGTTTTCGAGAAATTGTGATGAGTGAGTGAGTAAGTGGTATTTCGCTTTTATATAATATATAGATTGGACAATGTATTATAGCGTAGTTAAGTAAATGTTTCCATATTTCGACATTTCTGATGATCACGGATTCTGAAGGTAATATACGGTTTGATGCTGACGATCTCTACTTTAAGAAACGTGGCAGATGCCTTGGGTGGCCCTAAAGGGCCAGGGGGCTGACATGTAAAATTTGAGGAAATGACTTGGAAATCGTTTTCCGGGTTTTTTTTTAAGTAGCTGGTTTTGAATCTCACATCGAAAAACATCGCTGATGTCCCGACTGGCGACAAAGGTCCCAGGGCCTAACATTTAAAAGTTGAGGAAACGACTTGGTCTTGGTTAATCTACGTTCCACTGTAATTTTACACAATTCCCATATTTTAATTTTGCAATGTCAAAATTAAGAATTTTTCAAAAAAATGCAACAATCAAGACTTACAAAGTCTCATTGTAAAGGTTTTTCAATTTTCCACAACTTTTCGTTAAAAGAATAACGCATAATCCAATAATTTACAAAATATAAGAGAACTGGGGGAAACCCCTGCGTGCTCCGCACGCCTACCCCGTTGGAACCTTCTATTCAAATAATCTTGTTATCCTATCTTCTAAAGCGAGAGATAATTGTCTGTCTGCTAAATGGATCTGGAATCTCCGTCTAAGGATTTTTGATTTTTTGATTTTATATGGGGCTTTTGGCCACGAGAAATCGATTGGAAATGGTCACCAGTCTGGGAAAATTCGTTTCCTACGTCTTTTTATTAAATTAAAAATTGAAATTTGTCCATTTTAAACAATACAAAGCACAGCTGATGCAAATGTTTTCAATGCCATTACAATAATCATCTGTTTTCTTTTAAACTGTATTTTATTAGAGGTAAGCCTAATGTTGTATCTATTTATAGTTACCATGGCAACGAATACTTCTGCTAAATAAACATACCCTTTATTTAGTTGTTTAATGTTATAGGCCTAACATAAACGATGTTCACGGAAATTTGCAATAATATTTATTGACGTGAGCGAACTAGGCCCTGCTTATAATCGAGCTGGTACTGTTTTCTTTATACTAAAGGTGTAAGGTTAATAATAACCACAAAGATAGAATGGTAAATAATGTTAAATGTTCAAATGAAATTATTGTGTATATTTTATAACAGCAGTTATAATAAAGGTTAAAAGAACCACCTAGGCTCAGGTCTACACTTGAATAAAGACCTAACCTAAACAAGTTAGAAATACAAATAATTGCTTCAAAGTTTGAAATCAGCTGTTAATGGAAATATTGGAGCAAACAGCTGTTTTACCTGTTATTTTATTCAATTGGTTACTATGGTAATGAATGTAAATGCATGTGTTGCTTCATTTGTCTAGGCCTAACCTGAGAATTTTTTGCACAATATGGCGGATGCAAGTCGCGAGCCGCCGGCCGGCCGTACATGTTGCCACATTACCCGCGAAACGAAGCTCGTGTTCTAACTGTAGTATGATAGAAACTACAATAGCTAATTTTCTCCAAAAAATACTTTTCGGAAAATGTAGCTTTTCAGCTACATTTCTCTCGCTTACATGACGCACCTGCCCTAAAAACAGAAATTTGTCTCGCAATGCAACTTTCTGATGTCGCGAATTAAAAAGTATAAAAATGTTTGGACTTTATTCGATTTTTAAAGTGCCGAACCATTTTTATTTTCAAATTGTGAACGCACCATTAGCGTCCCACACTATTAAACTGTAAGTTTATCAAATTTCAAAGATTTTTGAGCATTTTCAGCTATTGAAACCACGGTTTAAATGAATAGGGCGCACTGAAAATTTCACTCCTCTCTAGGCCCGCTCGAAGTTTCTATCCTCACACAAGATGGCCGACCTGGCTTCGATTCCCACAATGTACAGGCTTATGGCATGACCAGTCTATTTAATTCCGTGGTCGCTGGTCTATATATACCGTATCCCAGATTAAACAACCTGAGGTAAGGATTGTTTAAATCAGTTTATTTGTTTTGTTTGAATAAACTTTCGCCAACCCGCTTTCCTTGTTATTTTTCCCGGTTAAAAATTTAATAAATCCAAAGCACGTCTGCAAAATGAGTCGTGTTGAATTATTTATAAGTATATATTATCAGACTTCGGGTCTGTATAATAAAAAAAATTAAGGGTTTATATTTTGTTTGTTAGAGTTACACCAAAAATACCAACATTATTAAGGCTATGCTGTACCATTCGAGTAAAAGCAAGGGATCCTGTGAGCGCAGCCAACCTTGAGAAGTTATATTGGTAAAGCGCTCGAGCGTCACTAGACATTCGCTTGTATCCACTTTCGTTTTTACCGGTCTTATTAGCTAATGCCGGTCTTTTTAGCGAATTTCCATAGGAAAAATGAGCTATAGCAGTGGCCCTTATGGTAAGACCCAAGGTCGGGAGTAGCAAATGAGCACCGATCATGGTATCCAGAACACGTTTTAGGTGTTATTTTAAAATCATGTATATATATGTTCGCATTCTAGCGGCCGCATTTTAAGTCCGATTTGGTTCAAATTCGGTACACATGTTGGTTGTCTACGTCGCTCGGACGAGTTCGTTAGCCGAAAAAATCCAACAATCGGAAGCACGTTTTTCGACAGGAAGTAACTATTTTTTGAGATTTTTTTCTACGAGAATGATTTTTTCAGTTTTTTCTACAAATATAAAGGTAGGCTGTTATTCTGCACATTTTGTTTTTTTACGCGACCTTACAGCTCGCTCGGTTCCTCCAAAATCGATCGAAACGTAAAATACCATAGAAATACCCGGTTCAAAGCCATTTGGTGGATTATTCTACGGTGGGGTTGGCGTGCGAAGCACGCAATGCTTGTGTATTGAAGATACCCCTAATACGGGGTTGGCGTGCGAAGCACGCAATGCTTTGTGTATTGAAGATAATCCGAACATGCGGAATGGCGTGCGAAGCACGCAATGCATTGTGTATTGTAGATAATCCCAATATGCAGAATGGCGTGCGAACATTCAGCACCGTCGTGAATAGACCTATTTCACAAATTATTGGTTGAAACCCTAAAACATAGGCCTATACACTTAATTTTGGAAATTTGCTCAAATCACGTCAGCGGTTCAGCTGCGTGGTCGAATTATTTTTAGTTTCCACCCAAGTGCGTACGACATGTGAATTTGCAGAAAGCGCCAATGTACAGTTAGTAGGTAACAAAATTCGCCCCTATGTTTTACTGCTATCATGGGGCTCGACTCAAAGTCTTGTTTATAAGAAAATATTTTTCATAAAAAACGCCTCAGCTTTTATAACGTAATTGTAATAACCTTTACAATTTTGGACGGCTACGACCTATCTATACTAATATTATAAAGAAGTAAAAAAATTCTGTTTGTTTGTTTGTATGTAGGGGGTAATCTCTGGAACTACTGAACCCTTTGAAAATATAGTTTTACTAATAAAAAGCTACACTATCCCTGAGTAATTTAGGCTATAATTCATTTTGATCAAATGCTTTTTTATTTTAATATTTGTAAATTTAATCGGAAATCATAGGTTAGGCATAGACTGATGAATCATCAGTATTTACATTCATTACCATCGCAACCAATTGAATGAAATAACAGATAAAACATGTGTTTGCAAAAATATTTACATTAACAGCTGATTTCAAACTTTTTAAATTTCTAACTTTTATATTAGGTTTTTATTAAAGTGTAGACCAGAGCCTTGCTGGTTCTTTTAACCTTTATTATAACTGCTGTTATAAAATATACGAAATAATTTAATTCGAACCTTTAACATTATTCACCATCTTAGGTTTGGGGTTATTATTAATAATATTATAAAGAGGTAACATTTGTTTTTTCGTTTGTATGTAGGGGGTAATCTCTGGAACTACTGAACCGATTGAAAAAATTGTTTTACTAATAAAAAGCTACACTATCCGTGACCAACATAGGTTAGAATTCATTTTGATTTAAGGGTTAAAACAACCCCTAAAACAATAACAATTAATTGTTATATTTTCCTTAAAGTTAGTGAGCTGAAAATTTGTACATTTATTTCTTACAACATACATAAAAAAAGTCTCATAGATTGACATTTGGTCGCGTGCTTCTAAGGTGTGATAGTGTAGTAAAAATGTAGATTGTTATACTTTCCTTAAAGCTAGAGAATTAAACCTTAATAAATTAAGGAATTTGAAAATAACAATCCACTATGTTACATCCTAATTAAAATAAATAAGCCATATAAGAATTTAATAGTAGGGCCTATTTATATAAAATAACATGTTTGCGTTTGTTTTGACGCGAGTCACCGCGGGGGTTGGCGAGCGAAGTGAGCAGGGGGCGGATTCCTCTCTAGACATTTGTATGTTCATGAACGATTTCCTGCAAGTTACAAAAGATTATATTCAAAATTCGATGAAAGATAAGTTATATCGAAGCGGACTGTATGGGACTCGTGCTCTGTAAAATGTAATTTTTATTTCATCGGTATATTAATAAGATTACTTTTTGGCTTTTTTGATTTTCGATTACTACATACCCCTATTGATAACAATTTCTGGAGATCAGCAGTGACGATTTTCCTGCGGTTTGTTTTAAATGAAAAAATGGCATTATTACCAAACAATTACGAAATGACAATTTTATTCCATCATTATATTTATAGCGGCACTTTTGGGGGTTTTCGTTTTTGGGCCGGGACTGAAGCAAAAAATTTTGCCATACAGTGGTGCTGAAAAGTCTGGAGACGGTTTAATATTTCGTAAATAAGGGATATTTGAAGGTAGGTGTGATTGAGAAACCAACTCTGTGTAAAAATACAATTTTATTAATATTTCGAAAAATTTATCCGCCATTTTGAACGTAACTTGTTTATTTTTAATGGGAAGGTGGTCATGTGATACATCATTTCGATGTAGAATTTCAAGAGAAAACCAACAGTGAAATTTTCAAAATTCTTATCTTTAACCGATTAAAAATGGCGGCCAAAAAACAACAAAACGTGTTTTCCGATTTTGCTCTACTATTTTTTTTAATATTAATTACTATTCTTTTGGGATTTAGAATTAAATAAGCTTTCAAACGATATTTGGGAGTATTTAAAATTTTTGAGTTACAGCCATTATGGTTTTTTCAAAATTGATTTCAAGTGGTTCAACCAAATACTCCCAAATATCGTTATGTGGCATATCGTTATATAAGTTACATTCAAGATGGCGGATAACTTTTTTTAAATCTTAATAAAATGCAATTTTTACATAGAGTAGGTTCCTCAATCCACATCTACCTTCAAATTTTCCTTATGTACGAAATATTAAATCGTCTCCAGACTTTGCAGCACCCCTGTATATTTCCTCCACACAGGCAGCTATTCAACACATTCGTGAGTATACTAATTTCCCAAATAGCCGGTTGAAACCGTAAAACATACGGACTTTTCACTTAGGAAATTCGCTCAACTCACGTCAGCGGTTCAGCTGCGTGTTCGACGTACTATTTTTGATTCTATTGGATTAATTTGAAACACGATCCGTCTTTATGGGACACTATTACTTGTGTGTGTTTTAAGGCGGGATAGTTTTAAAAGTGTAAAGATAGCCACGCCCGAGTTGTCGCCTAAATGGTCAACATACACACAATGTGTTTTAAGGTAAAATTACCTCATCGGTTAGCAGATCATAATATGGGTTTTCTATAGGCGCACCACATGCAACAAATGTGCGAGCTGTTAATCAGATTTTACCGTCACGAATTTTTCCGTCACGCTCTATTCCGTCACCCTCTACTATATATTATACAGTACACATGTGTGTGTAGCAGTTTACTTGGTAATACCTCTCAAGTGGACATTGTGCTTCCTCATTTCGTAAGTTGCTTTAAAATAGTTTACTTGGTAATACCTCTGAACTATATATTGCGTTTCCTTATTAGCGAATTTCCATAGGAAAAATGAGCTATTGCAGTGGCCCTTATGGTAAGACCGAAGGTCGGGAGTAGCAAATGAGCACCGATCATGGTCCCCAGAACACGTTTTGGGTTGTCATTAAAAATCATATATATATGTGTATATATGTGTTCGCACTCTAGCGGCCGCATTTTAAGTCCGAATTGGTTCAAATTTGGTACACATGTTGGTTGTCTATGTCGCTCGGACGAGTTCGTTAGCAAAAAAAAAATCCAACAACCGGAAGCACGTTTTTTGGCTGGAAGTAACAATTTTTTTTAGATAATTCCTACGAGAATGATTTTGTTTAGAGTTTTTTTTTACAAATATAAATTTACGATGTTATTCTGTACATTTTGTTTTTTTACGTGATCTTATAGCTCGCTTGGTTCCCCCAAAATCGACCAAAAGGTAAAAAAAAAACATACAAGTGCCCGGTTCAAAGCCATGTGGTTGATTTTATCGTGGCGTTGCACAGTGTGTTATTTTAACAATCTAGGGGGATTTTAATAAAATTCTGAAGGCAAAATAAACCCTTTGAAATTGTTATCTCTAGATTAAAAACATCTGAAATTACTCGAAAATATTATATTTGTTTATGATAGCCCCTCTATTGATGGATGGGGCATTATTTTATCTTATCTGATTCAGATACAATTGCTCATTCTTCCACCGCTTCGATTGAACATCAGTTTACAGGTGCGTCTCAAACTGTGCAGTTTACAATTAACTGACCAGCTATTTGTCAGTTTATTCAGTCATGTTTTTGTGAGGTTTTGCGATTTTTTCTGGTTAATGAGTTAATTTTCTTTTAGGGCAGCGAGTGTTTTTAAATTGTGTGTAAATTTAGTGTGAATTTCTTTAAATTTTATATTTATCTAGGAAAATCTTTACTATATGGTAAAATATGGTGAACTGGTTAGTCGTGTGTTAAAATATAAACGTTTCTTTAGTAGAATATACCAAATTTGGCTGCCTATACCTGCCTTTTATGTGAATTTTAATTTATTTAAAAATAGATAACATCATCCCAAAATTGAAGC
Source organism: Philaenus spumarius (assembly GCA_018207615.1). NCBI lineage: Eukaryota > Metazoa > Arthropoda > Insecta > Hemiptera > Aphrophoridae > Philaenus > Philaenus spumarius. The sequence goes on along the minus strand of JAGFPH010007430.1, from coordinate 55,673 downwards.
GCTTCGAAATTTGGTGTCAAAACAATAAAGAAAACAGATTTGACGGTTTATTTTCATATGTAATAAACTCATATGGTGATTTGGATTTAAGTGATGAAATTTCTTCACAAGTAAACAGTATTTTAAGAAGTCTGTGTCAGCAGATTGACATTCGATGGCAAAAATGCCACAGAACCCGAGCAACGTTTTTAAAAAATAATGATACATGGCTTAAAGGCTATTCAAATTTTCCAATAAGTGTTTTGGGAACTCAGACATCAACCTCCGGTACGTCTACCCATGGAAGGCCACAGAAATAATTTTCTGAATGTTGCGATAAGACTAAGCGCAGGAAAACAAAAGAGTTGCTGCAAAATAAAACATCAGACAAAATAGCTGTAATTGCCGAATCAAAACTATTCCAAGAAGGAAAACGTGATTCAGCAGCAATAGTTAAAGAACTTTTTGAATCTTCGCCACAACGAGGAACTAAGATAAAGCATTGCAAAATTGATGTATAGCCAAAAGAGGGAAACTAACTTCAGACGAGGCACTTGCCTTAATGATTAATGCGAATCTATCGACGAACCAATATTGTGTAATTAGAGAGCAAGGAAACAGGTTTGTAAAAAACATTTACCCCTCTTATAGTGCTATCAAAGAAGCAAAATTGCAATGTTATCCATCTAATCATCATAAATGAAAATAGAGTAGACATCTGTATGCAATCTTTAATTGATTAAAAATTGTTAATGACAGAAAAAAGCATATTCAGGAGACATTTAAACATGAAATGGGTCTCCTGGTAGATATGCCTACACAACAAGCAGGCAACACTAATGACGGGAACACTGCGCGTCGATTTTTCTGTAACGCTGATAAATCAGAAGAAATAACTGAAATCGACTCCCGTTTGATAAAAAGATTTCAAGTAATATTAGAGGCTCTGAATTGTGGGTACTCTATATACTCAGACGCCTTTGAAACTTACACGAAATAAACATTGGACTTGTACTTGGAAAATTACCAATGGTACCTTATGCAGAGTTCCGTTCACAAAATATTGTGTCATGGTGCAGCAGTAATACGGTCTTGTATTATTCCTATTGGCCAGCTTTCTGAGGAGGCGCAAGAATCACGAAACAAGGACAACAGGAAGTACCGGGAGTTATTCACGAGAAAATCCTCCAGAATATCTACGAATACAGATCTGCGAATACATCGACTCCTCATATCATCAGATCCATTCATTGCAGCAAAAAGACACATCCCTAGAAGACGTTCTAAGAAAGTTCTCTCACGAGATGTAATACCTTTGCTTCGTGCAGAACTTTTGGACTGCGGCTCCAACGATGATGATAGCGAAGGAGAATCCTCATCTGAAAGTGATTGACTCACCACCTCAGCCGATAGATATTTCGGTACGATATGTATACGTCAACAAATACATTTATTTGTTATTTAAGTTTTTCACTTCATTTAATCCCTTTTAGCTATTTATTTCAGACACATTATTTATAACGACAGGTATACAGTAATGTACGTATTTTATCGGATGTACGAAGTACAATCCGTACAATAACAATGTTCACATAAAGTCATGACAAACACTTTCAAACTAATTATTTTAGCTGTATCATTGAGTGTTTTCTTTTATTTTTATTAGTAATTTAGTGGTTAGTCGTTACAGTTTGTCATACATTTTCTAAGGTTACAAATTCCAGTGTATTTTAAAATGTAATTAATTATTTTGTAATTTTGTAATTTTGTAAGTCATGCATTGTTTTACAATTATCAAGTTTTATAAAATATTAAACCGTATCAACTTTTTATTTTTCGTTTGAAATGTTTAAGTTTAGTATAATTATGTAAAATAAAAATAAAATAGCTACTGGATTATCTATAGTTTTGTAATTAAAATGTTTGACTCTTATTTAATTATCGCTCATTAAAAAAAAAAAAAAAAACGACATATTTTGTAAAGCTAAAAATTTGTACTCGTGCTTTAAATCAACCAAATTTCCACGTTCCACATGCTATTGTCTTTAAAAACACTTTTTTGAATGAAACTAATCAAATAACAATCAGCATTATCATATTTGAATTTTGTCCTCCTAGATCCAACAAATATCACACTGTGCGTTGGCGTGCCAAGCACGCAATGCATTGTGTATTGAAGATACTCTCAATACGGGGGTTGGCGTGCGAAGCACGCAATGCATTGTGTATTGAAAACACTCCCAATGTGCATAATGACGTGCAAAGCACGCAATGCATTGTGTATTGAAAATACTCCCAATGTGCATAATGAAGTGCAAAACACGCAATGCATTGTGTATTGAAGATACTCCCAATATGCGGAATTTTGTGCAAAGCACGCAATGCATTGTGTATTGAAGATACTCCCAATATGCGGAATGGCGTGCGAAGCACGCAATGCTTTGTGTATTGAAAATACTACCAAAATACGAAATGGCATGCGAAGCATTTTGCAGCTATTCAGGACCGTCGTGAAAGGATCTATTTTCCAAATTGTTGGTTGAAACCCTAAAACATAGGCCTGTAAGCTTAATTTTGGAAATTTGCTCAACTCACGTCAGCGGTTCAGCTGCGTGGTCGAATTATTTTATAAATTGTGTTTTTATTCGATATTTTCTATACTTTAGAGTTTTTTTGTTTGTTAAAAACCAAATTCTCCGACGGACGGTAATGCTAATGCATACGCAGAAAGCCTACCGAGCCGAATCGATTGATGATCCGACTTGCTGATTTAACGGCAAGATGTTCATCAATACGATTTCAGCCATCGATTAGGCGGGACACAGAGCCGTCAGTTTTCCGCCTAGATTGCTGATAACATCGCATCACCTTGCAATCAAAATTACCATTCCACAAAATGCGAATAACTAGCACCGACTGGCTACACGTTTCGAAACCAACTTTATTGTACCTACTACAGACATCCATGGTCTTCAAATTCAGATTCGGAGCTAAAGACAGTATATAAGCATCGAAGTATAGTACGTTAACCCGTCATCTGCGGGACGTAGTAAATATTCCATAGGAAAGATGAGCTATTGAAGCGACTCTTTTGATCCGGTTCTCGTACTGACAACCACGACGGTGGAATAAATTAAATCAATGTACACGTTGTTTGTGTGCTGTGTTTGTGTTGTACTGTTTAAGTGTGACTTTCCAGCACACCTGTATGGATTTTAAGTCCATTGAATTTAATCATTAAAACAGTTCGACCACGCAGCTGAACCGCTGACGTGAGTTGAGCAAATTTCCAAAATTAAGTTTATAGGCCTACGTTTTAGGGTTTTAACCTACAATTTGGGAAATAGGTCTATTCACGACGGCGGTGAATAGCTGCAAAATGGTTCGCACGATATTCCGCATATTGGGAGTATCTTCAATACACAATGCATTGCGTGCTTCGCACGCCTACCCCCGTATTATGAGTATCTTCAATACACAATGCATTGCGTGCTTCGCACGCCAACCCCATGGTAGAATCCACCGCATGGCTTTGAACCGGTTACGTCTACGGTATTTTACGTTTTGATCGATTTTGGGACAACCGAGCGAGCTATAAGGTCGCGTAAAAAAACAAAACGTGCAGAATAACACCCTACATTTATATTTGTAGAAAAAACCTCAAAAACAAATTCATTCTCGTGGGATAAATCTAAAAAAATAGTTACTTCCGGTCAAAAAACGTGCTTCCGATTGTTGGATTTTTTCGGCCAACGAACTCGTCCGAGCGACGTAGACAACCAACATGTGCACCAAATTTGAACCGAATCGGACTTAAAATGCGGCCGCTAGAGTGCGAACATTTATATATATGATTTTTAATGACACCCCAAAACGTGTTCTGGGGACCATGATCGATGCTCATGTGCTACTCCCGACCTTGGGTCTTACCATAAGGGCCACTGCAATAGCTCATTTTTCCTATAGAAATTCGCTAAAATGTATAATAACTGTTGTTTAGTTAATGGGTGTTGTTTAATATTTGGTATTGGTTAGTGAGAAGGGACAAAGGCTAGTGCGTATTCGGGGTCGAAAGAATATTTGAAATTCTTCATCTTATAATTAAACAATTCTGGTTACTTATTACGCATGTATTAAATTTAAACGGGACAAACATCTCATGACGCGGTGCAGAGCATTCCTGTACAGTTCTCATCTCTAATCCGGCTCAGTATGTACAGTAATAAGGAAATGTTTCCTATATAAAATATTTTGTTGCAATGATTGCACGGAGTTTCCTTAATGATAAACAGTGTCTGCGGTCAGCGCACATCGAATGTTGTCGGACAAATATGCGACGTTGTTTTCCTGCCGACATTTTCCATGCAATCCATTACACTGATTTTTCGACCGTCTAAAATGGATAGGTTAGTAAATTAATAGGTAGGTAAATTAATAGGTTAGTGAATTTAAAGGTTAGTGAATTATTAGGTTAGTAAATTAATACGTTGGTGAATTAATAGGTTAGT
>JAGFPH010007430.1:21528-38327 GCA_018207615.1 Philaenus spumarius | reverse complement strand
CCCCCGTATTAAGAGTATCGTCAATTCACAATGTATTGCTTACTTCGCACGCCAACTCTCGTATTGGGGGTATCTTCAATACACAATGCATTGCGTGCTTCGCACGCCAACCCCCCGTATTAAGAGTATCGTCAATTCACAATGTATTGCTTGCTTCGCACGCCAACTCTCGTATTGGGGGTATCTTCAATACACAATGCATTGTGTAGTTCGCACGCCAATCCCAAGGTAAAATCCTCCACATGGCTTTGAACCGGGTACTTGTAAGGTATTTCACGTTTTGATCGATTTTGGGGGAACCAAGAGAGCCATAAGGTCGCTTAAAACAACAAAACGTCCTTCATAATAACGTCCTTCATTTGTATTTTTGAGAAATATTGTAAAAACATTTATTCTCGTAGGAAAAATCATTTTTGGCTAACGAACTCGGAAGTCGAGGCCGCGAGGTCGACAAATTGTACTCGCATGCGCCTTCTTGAGTAGACCAATTTCCCAAATAGTTGGTTGAGACCCCGAAACCTATAAACTTAATTAGCTCAACGCAAGTCAGCTGTTCAGCTGAGTCGAAGAATTATATTGTAAATTTTACAAATACCGGCTGGATTTGGGTAAAAAGACTGGTAAATTTCCGAATAGAAGTGGAATAACTTTTTTTTCTAAAATATAAAAAAACGCGGTACTTACAAAAATACGTGTAACTGTCAAACGCGTTTCAAAGTCAAAGTAATCCTCCTGAGTGACTTTTGATCTACATCTAAACTATCCTTGTACATTATTTCTCAAATGTGTTTTTTTTTTACGCTAAGCGATATCTCCCTTAATTCTTCATCAAAATGAATTACTCATTTTAAAGCTTATGTTCCCCACTATTCACGATAAATAGAGAAAAAACAAAATTCACGTTTTCGTTATAAAAATTCATACATTTTTTTTTATATTATACTTCATATGGTTCCTAATGAAAGGCGCCATATATTAACAATCTGTTTATCTAATATGACAGCTGTTAGTTAGATTGTTTACATTCTATATGGAAGTGTAATCTATCACTCAAATTAAACCAACGTAAAGCGTTATTAGCCCAGTCGGTATAGGTTACAACTACCAGTAATTTGCAATACGGCTGATTTTTTTTTATAAGTACCTTAAAGTATGTAGATTAACATAAAAAAAGTTTACCAGTCTATCGATTTCCCAAAGTCGAAAAAAAATCGATTATCATTTTTTTTTCGATTATCCTTAATATTTTAAGCTGGGATGAAGATAGAGAGAAATAAAAAATACCACCGTGTAGGGGAGGTATTTTTCAACAAAAAAGGTCATATGTATTTATTTCGTCCGAGCAATGGTTTGTCTGGAAAAAATTCGATAATGCAGGTATGTATTTTGCAGCAGGGGAAATCACTAAAAGGGGGAAATCTCATTCATATATGAAGCGTTGGCTCATTCTAAATTGGCCAAATTTTAATACATCGAATTGAAACTTGACATAGGAGTTAAAATATATATTTTAAACATTTATGCTGAGTCTCAGCTTGTTATCTTGAAAATTACCCGATCTAGAGCCACTTGACTTATCAATGGGTTTCTCGATTTTAGGAGTACCGAACCCACCAATTCATTTTAAACAGCTCCAGTTTAGAACATTTTCAAAATATCAACCTGAAAGCATTTTTTACAAGTTAAATATATAGATTCAAACAAGATCAAGGAGTATAAACCTTTTTTATCATTTACTTTTTAAAGCACAAGTAACTTAAAAAAGTATAATTTTAGACCTTTTTAGATATTTCATCCAAACGCTTGAGTTAATCGGCTGCAGATTAGTCAATTTTGTAAATATAGTTTTTAAAATAAGTATAGCAAAAAACAATTATGTTTTTAACTTCTGTACCAATATTTAAATCGATATGTTCAAAAATGTCGAAAATGGAGTCGTTGAATCCAAAGGTGTTATAGTTAAAACGAGATAGGTAAAACAGAAGACCATTTTCAAGCGCCTCGTTTTTAAAAATAGCATGACAAAAATCGTTCATACTTACTAAGAATATTTATACTGGTGTACTCAACTTGTAAAACAAATTTGATGTTGATATTCCAAAAATTGACGAAACTGGAATAGATTGAAATTAGTTCGTGGGTCCGGTACTCCTAAAATCGATAATCGAAATCGACTCCTAGATCGGGTAATTTTCAAGATAACAAGCTGAGACTCAGCATAAATGTTTGAAATATATATTTTAACTCCTATGTCAAGTTTCAATTCGATATATAAAAATTTGGCCAATTTAGAATGAGCTAACGCTTCATATATGAATAAGATGTCCCCTTTTAGTGATTTCCCCTGCTGCAAAATACATACCTGCATTATCGAATTTTTTCCAGACAAACCATTGCTCGGACGAAATAAATACATATGTCCTTTTTTGTTGTAACATACTTCCCCTACACGGTGGTATTTTTTATTTCTCTCTATCTTAATCCCAGCTCGAAATATTAAGGATAATCGAGAAAAAAAATGATAATGGATTTTTTTTCGACTTTGGGAAATCGATAGACTAGTAAACTTTTTTGTATGTTAATCTACATACTTAAATTTACTTATAAAAAAAATCAGCCGTATTGTAAATTACTGGAACTTTTGGTCTAAAATTACCTCTACCGACTGGCCTATATACATTTTTATAAAATTTTATTTATAAACCAACGTAAATAAATAAACATAATTATCTGAATTAAATCCGGTAATTGTAGACCTACTCCTAACTAGCGAAATATTCGCACGGGTCTGCTAGTAAGTGTTATTTTAGTTACAATTTACTTACGTTGTAATTAATTTTTGCCAGAGTTCCGTTCCGCATGTTAATTATTTTAAATATGTTTTACTCACGACCCAAGCTCGATTGCATTTTCAACGAATTTACCGATATTAGGTAAACAAATTAATACGCAGAGATAGTGTGTTTGTTTGAGTCCGACGTTCACAGCTCGCGCAAACAAATCCAACATTTATTAGCGTGTCGAATGAACCGCGATTATACCGTCGTCATGGAAACCGTTAGGTAGGAAACGTTCTAAAATGGATCCAGCTACAGTTTAATTATCGGACGTAATATGTGTTTCTAGGAAGTGTATACAATATGGCCGACGCTTACTAAATCCAGAATATTACTTCCGCCGGGCCACACGCGGCGCTTTCACCACTTCCTCCCGACACAATGGACGCCGATTAGAAACGTGAAAGGACCGATTTCACAAGTGCAGGCCTAAGTTGTGACGTTTCCCTGGTCGTTTGGCGATTTTTACCGGATATAAAAATTGAAATCGAAACTATACTTGAAGTAGTAGAAAAACGAAAGCGACGGTATTAAGAGCGAAAGTTTAAAACCCTAGAAGTGGACAGTGCTCAAGCATTTTATGGAACGAAGTACCTAACGCGGTTTGCGGTAGGAGTTAACAAACAGAAAATGTAACGCGTAACGAAAAAAGTGTTATCAATTGGTTGCTATGGTAATGACAAATATAAAATACGAGTAACGAAAAAGCGTTACCAAATCGGTTGCTACGGCAATGAATGTAAATACATTCAAGACACACGTGTTTTGGTTCATCAATTTCAATTAAGGGACGACCGGCGTAGTTCAGATATTATCGTCAAGCGCTGAAATACATTCAGTATAAAGTAATTTTAAGTCTAGGCCTAACCTAAGATTATTGTATATAAATGGTTATAAATGAATTCTATAAGATTATTGTTTGTATGTTGCCCTTAAGACCGGTAAAATGAATTAAACATATACACAATAATTTTAGGTTAGGCCTAGACTGACGAACCAACATTTTATGTTTATTGAATGTATTTTCAATGAATGCACATTTAACTGTGTTTACCATCTTAGCTTTGGGGTTATTATTAATCCTACACCTTTATTATAAAGAAAACGTAACATGATTATGTGTATAGAAGGTTCCAACGGTGTTTGCTCAAGGCTAGGGACCATGATCGATGCTCATTGACCACTCCCGACCTGATGCTCATTTACCATAAGTGTCACTGCAATAGCTATTCTTTTCTATGGAAATTCGCTAATAATTCAAAATATAGTAAATATTATAAAGCTCCACATTTGACTCCGCTGCAGCAGCCTTGCGATGTAGGCGTTCCTTTAAACATTAAAAACGATCGAGAGTGGAAGCTCTGACGATGCTTACTCGGAATGTTGAAGGGCGACGCGGAAACAGCTGTTTCCTGTCTGAAATGTTTACACTCGACACAGCGGTCGCCATGTTTTACAAATGGTGGTGTTACACGTATCCGCACACATACAAATTTACTGTAGATTAATTGGCCTAAACATTTCAAAATGCACGGCTAGACTATAATTTGTTACGTGTAAATAGTGCTCAAATAACGTAGAATCTAGGTTAAACCCATTACTCCCTCGATATAAATACAGGTTTAGTGTTTGCCGTGTTGGCGTCTAGGTAATTGTAAAACATATTTTAGAATTAATCATTCGTGAAAATTAGTGAATTACTTTTGTAACAGGACTCCCTATATACACTCTGCGGTCCCGTTTTTGTAAAATTACAAAATTACTTAAAAATTTTACTTATTATTCAGTACTTAAACATGGTACTTACCACTCAGTACTTAAAGATGGTACTTATCATTCGTTACTTAAAGATGGTACTTATTGTTTATTACTTAAAGATGGTACTTTTTAATCAGTACTTAAAGATGGTACTTATTGTTTAGTACTTAAAGATGGTACTTATTGTTTAGTACTTAAAGATGGTACTTATCATTAAGTTCTTAAAGATGGTACTTATTGTTTAGTACTTAAACATGGTACTTATTGTTTAGTACTTCAAGATGGCACTTATCATTCAGTAATTAAATATGGTACTTATCATTCAGTACTTAAAGATGGTACTTATAATTCAGTACTTAAAGATGGTACTTATCATTCAGAACTTAAAGATGGTACTTATAATTCAGTACTTAAAGATGGTACTTAACCCTAGAACTGGCAATGTTAACGAAAATGGATTTTAAGGCGTGTGCAAGCACTTTTTTTCAAAAATTCGCCAAATATAGTAAACGAATCACAATCCAAAAGTGTTTCATACCTTTTTTGTAGAGAAATGTCTAAAGAATTTATATGTGCCAGTAAAAAATGATAGATGTAAAATTTACAAAGTTAACTCAAGAAACAAAAAATGTTCAGTTACGAAAAATAAAAGTTCAACTTAAGGTCTACATAAAAAGTAGTAAACATTTTTTTGTAATTTTTTCTATAAATGTAAAAATCCCAATACATAAAATGTACTGGAGTATTACTCACAATGCATTGCGTGCTTCGCACACCAATCCCCTTGTTCTGAGTATTTTCAATACACAATGCATTGCGTGCTTCGCATGCCAACCCCCGTATTGGGAGTATTTTCAATACACAATGCATCGGGTGCTTCTGTTCACAGCGTGCTCCATTTTTACCAACATTTGTTCACTAAATTGTGTTGTATATAACATGAAATTGTTAGTGCGGTGCCTTTCTATATTTTTGTTTGTTTCAAGTTTCTCGGACTTTTTAACAGCGCACGTTTCTAGAGATTTTAAATACCATATTTACATCGACTAAACATCTATCCTTTTGTAGTCTAAGCTCGCTAGCTCTGCCAGTGGGACGGATCAAAGAGAATGTCGATGGGGTAAACGCAAGGACCGATCTTCGCGTGACTTCGGACAAGCATTCTTGGCGGCGCCGCCGTGAAACGCCTTGACCGAGATACTTGTCTTCCGTTTAGCCAATAAGAAGTTTGATGCATCTGAACCGATGTACTCAGGCGTTCCTCAAGGACTACGGTTTCCTTCCGTCACTTTCTTGTCTTCTGGCAAAGTACGTCAGCTGCAGACACGTTGTGCTGCCTATACTTCTCGTAGGCCCACTTTTGTCGTAAGATGTTGTGTTATTAGAATTAATGTAAAATGTTTTATTCAGAATAAACTTCGTAACAATCAACTCCTATAAAAGCGAGTGTACGTCCGTACGTGAGTAACTTATAATATAACAGCTGATTTCACCAATCATCTGTAATAAACAAACCCAGCCAAGATTGTAATTTGAGGTTATGTTACAACTTAAAGCATTACAATTTCTTGTATAATATAACAGCTGATTTCACCCATCATCTGCTAAAACAAAGCCTAGCATAGATTATACTTTGGGGTTTTGTTTTATATAAGTCTTGTGCACTTGATTTTCTTAAAATATGAGTTAAAGAACAAATATAGTCTTTAATACGTTACCTATAAGATTTGATTGGAGGTTTTATCCAATCATGCGTTTCAAAATGGCGGCGGTTTGAAAATTTCAAACCTAAATAACTCAAAAACCGTACGTTTTAACGAATAATGTCAAGACACCTTTTTTGTACACCTTTAGATTCCCTATCGGATGGTGTAAAGGTAAAATTGTGTAACAATTGATTTGTTCAACCCGGCGTATTATACCAACACAGTAAACACACCAATATTGTATGTACATTTGCCGTCATTATCTTTAACTTAGCTATTATCCTTCATCCGCTTACACTAACCGATAGGGAATCAAAAGGGCTACAAAAAAGATGTCTTGGTTTTTGTGTAATTTAGGTTTGAAACTTTCAAACAGCCGCCATTTTGAAACGCATGATTGGATTTAATTGCTTATTTATTTTTAGATATATCATAGTTAGGTTAAACTTCACGAACGGTTTGAACTCAATCAGTCAAACCGTTCTCTAGATTTGAATATTTTGTACAAAAAACAAAATGGCGGATGTCTGGAAAACGAAGACTTTTCGGGCCTATGTTTATGTAACGTTTTTTTTTATTTTGACCCATAGAACCATTCCCCGAAGTTCCCCGTAATTACTGGGCACTCTGTATATGTACAATTTTTAATGACACCCCAAAACGTGTTCTGGGGACTATGATAGGTGCTCATTGACCATTTCCTATCTAATGTCTTACCGTACGAGTCACTGTAATAGCTCAACTTTTCTATGGAAATTCGCTAGTTAACCTAAAATATGGTACGTTAATATCAATAACTTTTTACTCCCTTAAATATTCTATTGAAATAATTAGTAGACTTCATTCGCGAAGAACTTTAGAAAATGTCGTGGCGGGAAATTTAATTTTCCCCTTCTTTATGCCGGACATGGAACATTTTAACCTAATAACGGTAAATTACACCTACATCGATATTTCCAATTATAAACTCTCCTTTTTATCAGTCCATGGGCAAAGTAATAGGATTAATAAATGTCATACAATCAGATGCATACTGATTTTGTACATGTAATTCCTCACATGTACATATAATTCACAAAACAAATATATAATACGTTCAGCATACATTAACCTTTGTAATAGTTTATGTGTATGTCGTAGTTTGGATAATATTACGTAGTTTGTAATTACATCTGAAAGAACGACTCTGCAACATATTCCTTCCTCCATCCGCACAAATATTTTATAATTTATTTTTAATAATACTAGCTGTCACGTTAGTTAAACAGATTGTTAATAGATGGCGCCTTTCGTTAGGAATCATATGAAAGTTTTTTTAATCAAATGTTTTTAAGAGAACATTAATTTTATGCTGTTTTTAGCGAATTTGCATAGGAAAAATGAGCTATTGCGTTAGCCCTTATTATAAGACCCAAGGTAGCAAATGAACACCGATCATGGTCCCCAGAACACGTTTTGGGGTGTCATTAAAAATAGTATAGTGTTCTCACTCTAGCGGCTGCATTTTAATTCCGATTTGGTTCAAATTTGGTTCAAATTTGGTACACATGTTGGTTGTCTACGTCGCTCGGACGAGTTCGTTAGCCAAAGAAATCCAACAACCAAAAGCACGTTTTTTGACCGAAAGTAACTATTTTTGAGATTTTTCCTACGAGAATGAATTTGTTTTTCAGTTTTTTCCACAAATATAAATGTAGGATGTTATTCTGCACGTTTTGTTTTTCTTACGCGACCTTATAGCACGCTTGGTTCCCTGAAAATCGATCAAAACGTAAAATACCATGGAAGTACCCGGTTCAAAGCCATGTGGTTGATTCTGCCGTGGGGTAGGCGTGCGAAGCACGCAATGCATTGTGTATTGAAGATACTCCTAATACAGAGGTTGGCGTGCGAAGCAAGCAATGCTTTTTGTGTTGAAGATACTCCCAATACGGGGGATTAGCGTGCGAAGCACGCAATGTTTTGTGTGTTGAAGATACTCTCAATATTCGGAATAGCGTGCGAAGCAAGCAATGTTTTGTGTATTGAAGAAACCCCCAATATGCGGAATGGCGTGCGAAGCACGCAATGCATTGTGTATTGAAAACTCTCCCAATACGGGGGTTGGCGTGCGGAGCACGCAATGCATTGTTTATTGAAGATATTCCCGATACGGTGGGTTGGCGTGCGAAGCACGCAATGCTTTGTGTATTGAAAATACCCCCAATAAGGGGGTTGGCGTGCGAAGCACGCAATGCATTGTGTATTGAAAATACCCCCAATAAGGGGGATGGCGTGCAAAATGCACTGTGCGTCGGCCGTTTCTCATAGTGTTCCATGTCAAGCTCACATCTGCGTCCTTAGCAGGGACTTGCTCCCCATACCCCGGGGGGTCTAGCACCCCCCTAGAAAATATCATATGGGCCAGCCCATGAACATCCTGTATTAATGGAGATGGGACGCCCAGTTCTTGTTCCTCAATTGACAATACGGTAGTACGGATAAATATCAGTTTCGGTTCTAAAACGGAATGAAACAAAAAACTAATTTAATTTAAAGGAATTTCCAGTTCGCTTGAAACAGCTTTTTTGAAAATCCAAAGAACGATAATTCAACGACGTTCTATAAAATTCAATTCACGTTTGATAATTAAAAACACAGAACGCTATAAATTACGTCGAACAGCGTGGCTTCTTTTTAAAGTTTAAGAGCATCGATTTTCTATTTACTATTCAAAGATAGTTATGACTTTAATCACAAGGCTATGGCGGTCTCGTGCTTCCATTTCAACACAGCGACCTCAATTCAAACTGCTGTATTTGTTTTTTCTTCATATTCACAGAAGCTTAACGTCGCCCCAAATTAATTGACTTCCTCTCTAATATCCGTTCGAGTGATATTCCAACGTATTTGAGCCGAATAATCCGTACCAGCTATCTAGTTACGATAACGTTATCTTCCGAATGTGCAATGAATCGATTTCACTTTGATGACGGTGGTCGCTGATAAAACTCGAACCTCGATAGCAGCGTTATTTTATCAAGTCTCGATAAAGATACATTTTCTTTGGTGTACACTTTGATCTCTTGTAGGGTTTTTTTTCGTTCGGTTTATAGCTTCATCATTTCCGATGTTAGGAAATAATGAGTAGCAAGGGTCTGCAGTAATGGCGGCCATCTTGGATTTTTATCACGTAAGATCCAATGGTAAATTTAAAACTATTTATTTCCTTTATTAGCGAATTTCCATAGGAAAAATGAGCTATTGCAGTGGCTCTTTATGGTAAGACCCAAGGTCGGGAATAGCAAATGAGCACCGATCATGGTCCCCAGAACACGTTTTGGGGTGTCATTAAAAATCATATATATATGTATATAATATGTGTTCGCACGGTAGTGGCCGCATTTTAAGTCCGATTTGGTACACAAGTCGGTTGTCTACGTCGCTCGGACGAGTTCGTTAACCAAAAAAATCCAACAATTGGAAGCACGATTTTTCCTACGAGAATGAATTTGTTTTCGAGATTTTTCTACAAATATAAATGTAGGATGTTATTCTGCACATTTTTTTTACGCGACCTTATAGCACGCTTGGTTCCCTCAAAAAATGTATTTTGGGAGAACCAAGTGAAGTATGAAAAAAAAAAACGTAAAATGCCATAGAAGTACCCGGTTCAAAGCCATGTGGTGGATTTTACCGTGGGGTTGGCGTGCGAAGCACGCAATGCTTTGTGTATTGAAGATACTCCCAATACGGGGGTTGGCGTGCGAAGTATAAAACATAGGCGTATATACTTAATTTTGGAAATTTGCTCAACTCACGTCAACGGTTCAGCTGCGTGGTCGAATTATTCTAATTTCTCACTATACTATAGTATGGAGAAAGTATAGTGATCGGAAAAAAAATCGATGTTGAGATGTTTGTGGGAATATCCGTTTTGGGACCCCCTGAGTAAAAAAAAAACGTTTTTTACAAAATGTCTGTCTGTATGTCTGTATGTATACAAAGCTAGAGAGAAAACTACTCTATCGATTTGCACCGAACATGTCAATTAGGCCTATATTTTGTCGGTGCTGCGTGCGCTCAGCTTAACAGTACTGCAATTGATGTTGGAGACCAACTAAGCCCAAACAGTAGGTCGGAATATCGTCGCTCCGGGCATTATTTTATATCCGACGTTCGAATGATTGCAACGAATTATAATAACGCCGGTCGGAGGCAAGGTGCAATCGTAGTCGGGCTCCATTACGATTGGTTCCGGTTCGCCGCACCGGCCAGACAATATCAAATTATCTCTGTTCCGGTCCAATATAACATTGCACACAGTCTTATTGTTGTTGGAAACTACGCCGGTGTCTGAGCCGACCTGAATGCGACTGATAAGCGACTGTTTGCTGATAAGGTCTCGCGTCAATGAACAGAGCTGTTTTTGTTTCAACAGTCTGGAACTCGAGGCGAAAGTTTCGTTATACAATAACAACTCTTTCAGTCTGGCGGTGCTGAAGACTTTTGCCGTTGGCTGTATATAGGCCTAACAGTTTTTATACAGGTGAATGCGGACCACCCGCGCGCAATGTATAGCATAGCGATAGAACCGAACGAGCTACGGTTTTCGTTTTATCTTAAACCCCCCTTTTTCGACCCTAGAAAATTCGGTAAAAATGTTTTCAAATCTAAAACATGTTTTTTAACCCTTTGTTGCCCGACGGTATTTTTAAGTACCACCCAATTCAACTGTCTTTATAAAAGGTAACAGTGGCTTTATCTACAAGTTGAGGCCTGGAGGTACTTTAGAGTACCATTGCAGTTCTGTAAAACATCAGGTATACACCTAGTTTCAACAAATGCCACCAGAAAGCAGGACTTGCTTGGCTAGTACTTGCTTTCGATTGGCAATTTATATGGTGTGATTTCCCCAATTTTTTAAAACATGTTCTAGTCTTTCATTTGTCAGTATTGTTTTATCAAAAGGGTAGCATATTGCTTTAAATTAATTACTTAATAAGAACTGATCTAAGTTATTATTATAAACCTCTCACACGTACAAATTATACAGATTCAAACTTAAGAGCAACCAAGCAAACTTCCTATAACCACCCCTAGATGGTGCTGATAAACTATCTTTTACTTTACACGTAATATTTATACCGATAGTAAAGTAACTGAAATGTTGTTAATTTGTCAGTTTTCTTTAATCAAGTCGTAGCCTAGTGGATAACGTTGCGTCTTCCTGATCAGAAGATGCTGGCTAGGGAGACCAGATATCTAATCATATCTGTGGTTTGAGGGTAGGAGGGCGAAAGTAAAGCAAACGGTGGGTGGCTAGCTTCCAAGCTGACGGGATATGACTAGATATCTGTTCTCCGGCTGGGGCTGTTTTGCATAATTTTACTAAGGTATTTATATATGTATATATATAATATATATATATATATTTACTAAAAAAACAGTAAAAATAAAATGTTTTTTACAAAAAATAAAGAAATATATAGTTTTATTCAAATTTTATAACTTCTTGGTCCTTAAAGGGTTAAGTAAAATGTACCCTATTTAGATTAATATTCATACCCAGTTTCATGAGTATATCTTAAACTGTTTCCGAGATATTAAAGTATTTGTAAAAATCACATACAGACGGACAGACAGAGCGAGATAGGTCACATGTTATGTTGTATTATTTGCTTGTTTTTAGCTGACAAATAACCCCGTAAAGTTTCGAACGGTCGAAGCCGGACACCCTGTATTTTTTCCTTTGAATTTATTTGGAAATAAAATTTACCCGTACGCTATGTCGTGAAATGCGGCACCTAGCTTTTAAATTTTACAGTTTAATAGTGGGTAGTCGACTTTGCTACTTGTGTGCCAAATACTGTAGTACTGACTTGATTTACGAACGTTTTGTGCTAATCTTCCGACAATTTTAATCAGTTCCCAACGTTACTCCAATGTCTCCTTTGTGTGTGTATTCTAATCAGAATCCAAAGTTTTATAAACTAATCAGAGTTGGCCTGCTAAACTAAAACTATACAGTGAAATTGTTAACATTATCGTTGTTGCGGTTTTACAGGTAGTTTGATACAAATACATTTTACGCTGAATAAACTTCCGCTGACGTGTTTTGGATGCATTCCATCTTCGGAAACCATTATAAACAGCTCTTAAAATACACTCAATATATAATATACTTAGCCGGTAGACTAGCCAACGGCGGAGAAGTTTCCCCCCGCCAACTCTACTCGTATAGACCCCCACCCACGACTCGCGCGTTTAGGGACCGCTTTAACCAACTTCTAAGCGATTTTACTGAAATCTAAAATTTATGTTTTAAAGCTCGTCATCTCTACTTTCAGAGTCCGTTTAAAAAATTAAAATCGGCCATAACAATTCATTTAAAGTAAACTCTCGACTATCCGCGGCGTTCGCGGTAAAACATTTTATATTAAATGAAAAGAAGAAATACACAAAAACAAGTTTTTACTAAACTTTTAGCTAAACTTCAGTCACGTATAAAGAAGTCCTTTAACACGAAGAAACAAAAGCGGTTAACCGATTTTTCGTAAAAAACTAAACAAAAGTCCTGTAAATACAATAATGTACATAACGTTATTTTAGTTTTTTTTCACGTACATGCTTTTAATGTACAATAAACTGATTTAAAGCACTTTCGTATTGGTTTTTAGTACCTTCGGCCATTGTTTAGCCGCTATCGACAATTTTGCGGATTATCCGCGGTATCCGCTCCAGTCAATTCCGCGGCTAATCGGGAGTTCACTGTATACTTATTTTTCAAGATAACGCCCCAGATTGTTTATACGGTTTTTGTGCAAAATAAAATATATCCGACAGGACAAACCTTGTGCATTTTTAATCCTCATACTATTAACTATCATTTTATAAAATTCCAAAGCTGTAACTTTTAAAATATAAAAATTATTAATTAAAAAAAAACTTTTTTCCGTCGTTTTTCCAACTTTTCTTAGTCAAAAATGCACTGTTCAAGACTTACACAGCCTCATTTTAACGGTTTAAAAAAAATTACTACAACATTGCCATTGAAAGTATTCCGTATCATCCAATGATTTATAAAATATAAGAGAAACCCCCAAAAAAGTAAAATTGTTAACAGTTTTTATTGTGTCAATAAAAACTCATATTTTCCGACGGTATTATTTTCATTTAAAAACTATCCTTTGAGTCATAGATCAATCTTTTGCTCTAAGACTGGTCTGTAAGTACAGTACAGCAGCGTATAAAAAGCTGTTGAGGTGTTCATCTGAAAACCGTCTGTAAATGTTGCAAAAATAAGAACGTCATGTAGCTACAAAAACGTATTGACTCAAGGTCGATTCACACACATCAGTTCAGTCTCAATCAAATCACAGTTCACTCTCAATCAAGCCACAGTTCAGTCTCAATCAAGTCACACTTCAGTCTCAATCAAGTCACAGTTCAGTCTCATTCAAGTCACAGTTCAGTCTCAATCAAGTCACAGTTCAGTCTCAGTCAAGTCACACTTCATCAGTTCAGACTTATGAAACCGACATTTTTCAGTCAGTCAGTCAGTCTAGTCACAGTAAAGCACCGTATGAGAATGTGATTAATAATTTTCCGCATTTTGTACAATTTTGATGGCAGCGTTTACTGTAGAAGAATTGGTTATAATAGCGACAGCCTTAGACGACGAGGAGCTTGAAAATGTTAAAAAACGATTATGGGTTAATGATGTGTAGAGGAAAAGGAAAAGTTAGGGAGAATTCGCATCATTATTTAAGGTACTGGATGAAACTATAATTCGTCAGTTATAACATGAGTTCTCAGATGCTCTGGCGGGAGGGAAGAATTTAAGCAAGTGGGGACGCTGTCCGCTGGAGGGGAAGTGACACTACGCACAGACAATATATTTATTGGAAACTCGTACAAGGGCTTCCAGACCGAAGTATTATGTTCAGAGCGCGGCAACAGATTGAGCATTTCTGACCATCCATCCTCGAATCAACGCTGAGTCCACGGCTAATGCTAGACCTTCTTTAGTATAAGTTCTTTCAATATATCTTCTCCCATACAAAATAACATGTTGGCGAACACACTCTATCAACTTTTTGTAGTTCATCTTGATGATTTCGTAATTACTTAGTAGAAGACTGTAAAATATCGCCAGGCTCTTCTGTCAGGTGTTCGAACAATCATAAAATATCAGCTGGAAGAAATCTAAATATGACTGACGGACGCCTAAAGTAAGACTGACGGAACTGAGCAGAACTAGTGTACACTCGATTCCACGTTCACCGTGCAGTAAAGGTCTTACGGAAGAATAGACTTGCTACTACCATTACAGGGAACATCACGTTTATTGCCATGCGGGTTGCGTCAATTTTCCGAGCGTTGCATGGGAGTTGGTGTTTTTTAGTTGGCTTGTCTCGCTGAGACTGTCGTATGGATAACATGGCTTATGGGCGCTCTGTACTGCACGGTGAACGTGGAATCGAGTGTAGGTGGCGCCACAGAGAGTCGATCTAAGAATACATTTTTGAACTGACGCGTGACTGAACTGACGTGTGTGAACCTTACAGATAAAATTATCTTTGTAATTGTTTATCATTTGATGTAGGTTCGTCAAATCGTATCAGAGCGTTGCTTTTTGTGTTGAATAGTATTACATTTGCCGCGTGACTGTAGTTTGTTTTTAGAACTTGTTACAAATAAATAACAGACATAATAAGTGTGCAGTCAAATAACCTCGACCGCAAGAAATTCGTGAATTGTCAAAGGAGTTTAACATTTCAAGAAAAAAATTGTGCTTTTTGTGTTCATGAAAGTGTTTTTGTCTGTGATGAAAACTTTTGGTCATGGCGTAACGACCTCGTGGAATTCTGCCCGATGGGCCAGAAGCATAGCATGTGCCACCAAGGATACCGTCACAAGAAACGTACGTACATTTGCCATGCCGGCTTAATGTTGCATGTTAATGTTGCCTGTGTAAAGCTTAATGTGTGTTTAGGCCTAATGCAATGCTGACCATTAGCGCACGTTTTTATTGTAAATCCGAGCAAAAGAACTTCAAACGTCCACGTCCTAGCTGCGGCTGAAACCGCGCGAGCGACGCTACGCCAGCGACTGCGAACATAATTCGACCACGCAGCTGAACCGCTGACGTGAGTTGAGCAAATTTAAAAAATTAGTTTATATTCCTATGTTTTAAGGTTTCAACCAACAATTTGGGAAATATTTCTATTCACGACGGTGCAAAATGGTTCGCACGTCATTCCGCATATGGGGAGTATCTTCAATACACTAAGCATTGCGTGCTTCGCACGCCAACCTCCGTGTTGGCAGTATCTTCAATACACAAGGCATTGCGTGCTTCGCACGCCAACCTCCGTATTGGCAGTATCTTCAATACACAAGGCATTGCGTGCTTCGCACGCCATTCTTAATATTAGGAATATATTCAATACACAAAGCAATGCGTGCTTCGCACGCCATTCCGCATATTGGGAGTATCTTCTAAGCATTGCGTGCTTCGCACACCATTCCGCATATTGGGAGTATCTTCTAAGCATTGCATGCTTCGCACACCATTCCGCATATTGGGAGTATCTTCAACACACAAAGCATTGCGTGCTTCGCACCGATTCCGCATATAGGGATTATTTCAATACACAAAGCAATGCGTGCTTCGCACGCCATTCCGCATATTGGGAGTATATTTAATACATATTTGTATCGGTCGCCATTTTAAAAATTATAGAAATAATCTCTTTGCGTTTGGTACAGATATCGGCGCGGCGTGAATCCTGGCACTTGGGCTTGCCCTGGCGCGATGGGATGGAGAAAGGGCGTTAGTGAAGAAGAAAAAAAAAACATTTTCCCTCACCGCTTTCTAATGTGACTCATCCTTCAAACTAACTAGTGGATGTTTACCTCACCCTTAACACGTTCACTGCTACGCAAATTTCGTATTTTCTATGCTAGGAGCTGACCTTTTATTTTTTTATATTTATAGCCTAAATGAGTAGAAATTACTTTATTTTTTTTATTTTTTGAACCTTTCTACGTAATAATTACTAATATTTTAAAGCGGACGCACATGTGCGTCCATAGCAGGTAGGCTTAAATTTGGCGCGAAGAGCGAAATGTTCTGTGTATTGAAAATACTCCCAATACGGGGGTTGGCGTGCGAAGCACGCAATGCATTGTGTATTTAAAATACTCCCACTAAGGGGTTGGCGTGCGAAGAACGCAATGTATTGTGTATTGAAATTACTCCCAATACGAGGGTTGGCGTGTGAAGCACGCAATGTATTGTGTATTGAAATTACTCCCAATACGGGGGTTGGCGTGCGAAGCACGCAATGCATTGTGTGTTTAAAATACTCCCAATACGAGAGTTGGCGTGCGAAGCACGCAATGTATTGTGTATTGAAAATACTCCTAATACGGGGGTTGGCGTGCGAAGCACGCAATGCATTGTGTATTTAAAATACTCCCAATACGGGGTTGGCGTGCGAAGCACGCAATG
>JAGFPH010007429.1:28804-57748 GCA_018207615.1 Philaenus spumarius | reverse complement strand
AGGCCTACATGTAATAACTTTGAAACGAGCTTAGAAAGCTTCGCAAGTGGACGAATGAGTTTCGCGGAATTTGTAATTAGTGTTAATTTAAAGTTGCGTATAATTATGCACGAAATCACTTCAGATATTTGGGAACGTAAGTGTTTAAAATAGCTTTATAATTTACTAATAAATTGTGTATAATAAAGTACAGTAACGTTTATGTACCCGTTGGTGGACTATTTTGTTTCCTTCAAATTCATTTACTGAAATAAATATCATACAAAATTTGCACTAAACAACAATTTGCCTTGTACAGTTGTTATATAATTAGGTAAATGTCTCATTACTCGATTATTTATTATCCGATTGTAGCAAATAAAGTATGGTTTTGTTCGTCTTAAAATTCTACATTTTTTATTACTAGTAAAAATTTTTATAAAAATTACGGTTTTCGTGAAATTTTACATCAAATATTTTAAATGGCCGCCATTTTGAAACTGTATAAGATATCATAACGAAATTTTATACACTTGTTTGAGCTCCCACGGTACACGTTCGTGCCAAATTTGAAGTTTCTATCTAAAATAGTACTCAAGTTATAAAATAATTTGTAAAAAACACAAACAGACGGACAGACAGAAAACTAGGCATGTCAGACCCATATTTATGTGACGTTTTTTGATTGTCTTGACCTAAGGAACAAATACAAACAAAATTTCCAGGGAGTTTGTAAACACCCTGTATTTGTGTATATCTATGAGTTCGCACTATAAAAGCCGCATTTTAAGTCTGATTTGTTAAACATTTGGTACACAAGTTAGGTTTTTAAATCGCTCTGACGAGTTCGTTATCAAAAACAATCCACACTGGAAGCACATTTTTTGACAGAACTCATTTTCATTCTTGTACAATGATTGAGAAACGTTTTTGTGAGTTTATATAAACAAAATGGAGGAGATTATTCTGTAAATTTAGTTTTTTTACACGAACTTATAAGCCCGTCTGGTTTAACAAAAGTTATCAGTGCGAGATCCTGGACTGGAGGCTGAAGAAAAAACTAATTCTACAACTATACTTCGTTCACTCAGGCTGCTAATCAGAGCTTTCGTGAGTAGACCAATTGCCCAAATAGTTGGTTAAAACCCCAAAACTTATGAAATTTTTTTTGTTAATTCGGTCAACTCACACCAGTGGTTCAGCTACATGATCAAATTATCGTATATTCATACAAAACAAAAACTTTCCTTAAGTTGTTGCAGATGTAAAGAACGAAGGTTTCGACGTAAAGGGCACTTCTTTAAGGTAAAACCAGCAACGTTGATCAGTGAGACATTGGGCAAGATAGTGTGAAGCAATTAGAAGTAATTACGCAAATCTTACAGTTTAGGCACTGCAAATTAAATAGGTGCACAAAGGAGATGTTGACTGTCCATATACAAGTCTCGCTAGTATGATTAAAGAAGCTGTTTCAAGAGCTGTACATCACACACAGCGATACAAATGTTTCAGTTCCGAGTAGTGCCACAAGCGCCTTCTAAATCAAACTTGAACCTTCCGTTCCAGTAACACTAAACTTTTGTTTCACACAAACGCATTTTTCACCCCACTTTACAACTGCGCAAATTACACTTCACAAATTAAAATTCTGTTTGAACTAAAACAATTATTCTCGAGCCGCGAGGGGGGGGGGACAAATTTTGTATAAATATTTTCAGTGGCCATTTAACCAAGTATGTGCAGTGTCCTTCCCCGCTTAATATAATAGGGCCTTTGTTCCGCCAGTTTATGAATACCACCCCTTTTCGGCTCACTTCCATTGTCTCTTTTGTTAGACCCCGTGCAAGACTACCGACACTCCATTACAACGTGAATTTATATTATTCCTGGAGAATGATCTGTTATGCTTGTGTAAACTGACCCCTCCCGTTTTTTCTTTTCATCTGTTTCTGTTATGGGTCGTTTAGGAAAAATGTTGGAATTACTAGGTCGTGTTTCGCGTGAATACAATCCGGTAGGAAACGCGCCAACGGTTGGCTAATAATAGTTTTAACGAGCGGTATTTTCTATAGAATCAAAGCTTTGAAGTTGATGGAACAATCACGTCGTAGTATTTAAACATGCAATGAGATTTCTATTATTGGAAAACTTTTTATAACGATTGTAATATTATATTTCTTGTAATATATATGTTTTATGACAAATAGTATATACTGTAGTTTTTGAGACTTTATTAATTGCCACGGCACACCCCAACAATTTATTGAACAATTAAGTCAGTGTTAAACATTTGACTTCATATTGCACTTATTCCCATTTTAAATCCATGAACAATTAAATCAGTGTTAAACATTTGACTTCATATTATACTTACCTATTCCCATTTCAAATGCTTTAAAAATTAAGTCAGTGTTAAACATTTGACATCATATTACACTAATTCTTTGGTCTCGTGTCCAATCACTGACATACTGAATGGTTTTTACTAAATAAAAAAAAGAAACCAGGGTGCTTAACACCACAGGGCAAAAGTGTAAACTTATATGGCGATATTCTTATAAATACAGAAATATTATAGAAATTATTTTGGTTGCTAAAACAATCCTGCATAAAACAAATTTGCAAAGCACGCAAAATTTTATTATTTTACCACTACCAAGTAAACTATTTTTACACAACTTATTAAGAAGTAAACTATTTTAACACAACTTACAAAAGAATGAAGCATAATATCCATTTCTGATGTATTAACAAGCAAACTATTTTAACACAACTTACAAAATGAGGAATCACAATGTCCATTTCAGAGGTATTACCAAGATAACTATTTTAACACAACTTACCAAATAAGGAAGCACAATGTTCATTTCAGATGTATTACCAAGATAACTATTTTAACACAACTTAAAAAATGAGGAATCACAATG
The DNA here is from genome assembly GCA_018207615.1 of Philaenus spumarius. Lineage (NCBI taxonomy): Eukaryota > Metazoa > Arthropoda > Insecta > Hemiptera > Aphrophoridae > Philaenus > Philaenus spumarius. Next base: position 54,842 of record JAGFPH010007429.1, on the reverse strand, counting down.
TCCATTTCAGAGGTATTACCAAGATAACTATTTTAACACAACTTACAAAATAAGGAAGCACAATGGTCATTTCAGAGGTATTACCAAGATAACTATTTTAACACAACTTACAAAATGAGGAAGCACAATATCCATTTCAGAGATATTAATAAGTAAACTATTTTAACACAACTTACAAAATGGTGAAGCACAATGTCCATTTCAGAGGTATTACCACGTAAACTATTTTAAAACGACTTACGAAATGAGTAAGCACATTGTCCATTTCAGATGTATTACCAAGTAAACTATTTTAAAACGACTTTCGAAATGAGGAAGCACAATGTCCATTTCAAAGGTATTACAAAGTAAACTATATACTTTGGCATATACGCATGTGCACTACATTTAGCTACTACAGTAGAACATAGAGAGCTACGGGAAAATGCGTGACGTTAAAATCCGATTCACTGCCCACAAAATATTTTGGACGCGGCGCTCCTATAGAAGTTTACACTTCAAAAAACATTCAATACGAATTAATTAATATTCTCGTTGGGAAAATGGGAACATCGCAGGCAGTTTCTCTAATTCCGGTAAATATTTCAAAAACTAAAATACTTCAAATCAAATTTGGATGAAACTTATTTTAAATGTAAATGATTTAGAATAATTCGTTTTATATAAGGAAACCATACTGAAAAGACGTGGCAAGCTGTAAATTTAATTGAAAAAAGATGTTTTAAATTTTAAACGTTATAAAACTAAAGATGTTTTACAAGCTTCAATTCGTGAAGGTATCATATCGAAATTATTGATATAATGCGCATTCATTTAACCAAAATGATGTAGAAAGCTTTATTATGTTTTCTGAAACCATACACTAAATAGCTTTTAAATCTAAGTTTCCCCATACTGTTTTCTTATATTCCTGTACGGGATGGTCTTAAGATTTTTTCAAGAACTAAATTAGTCAGTATTGTAGGTTCCAATGTGATTAATTCAATTTGTTCATTCCCTATTGAGCATACGATATCTTCATTGGCGATAAGAAAATTCCGTTAGAATATATTACTCTTTAAACGTATACATCTTTTACTTTATAAACTCCTATTTGTTTACTTTTTTTCAAACAACGATGCGTTGAAAGTAATACAATTTATCTTGAACGCTTTAATGGAAAACTTAAAATAAAAATGCAATCATCGCGTCCAAAGATTTTCTGGTCATTTATATTCCATTTGTGGGAAACTCTCAACTTATTTTAAAAACTCCTCTCGGTTTTTTAGACTCTTTAGCTAACTTTCCCCATTTTTGTTTTTATAGACAACCCGGAATAAAGGCCGAAATAATGTTGATTAGGTTGAAAGATAAGGGATGGGGATAACTTTGAACATTCCTTATAAGAAAGTTTCTGGCCTAAAACGTTACTATAAAGTATAATCACATATTATAAAGATTTTTCAATTCTTTTTATTCGAGTTATTCTACGAATTAGCAAACCTCAGGCAAAACTCAATCATATGTATAACATTCTTATCAATTTTAAAATACCAAAGTACATGTTGCCCACGTTTACATTGGCTTTTATAATTAATAATATTAATTTACGTACCTGCCTTAGCAATCCTTTTAGAAGTTTTTTCTCGTTTACAATTGTTTCACCTTTTAATTTTTAGGCATCATCAGAACGAATACAAAAAACACTTCTCACAATTATACTTATTAACAGAGATTAATTTGATACTAAACACATCCATATATATAAAAGCCAAATCCACTGACTCACTGATCACGATTTCTCAAAAACTACTGAACGGATTGGAACGAAATTTGGTATGTGACTTCCTCTAGGGCCATAGGTGGTCACTAAGAAAGTTTTTCAAAAAATTCGAAATTTTAGGGAGGTTTGGGGTCCAAGTTACTAAATCACGGTTTCTCCCAAACCACTGAACGGATTGGAACGAAATTTGGTATGTAGCTTCCTCTTGGGCCATAGGTGCTCTCTAAGAAATGTTTTTAAAAAATTTGAAATTTAAGAGGGGGTTTGGGGGACGGGATCAAAGTTACTAAAAATCCTCAAAAGAAATTAATAGTGTAATATATTTATTGATATAATATATTTTTTGTTAATATACATTTAACTTTGATTTGTCTATCCGTGCAAAGCCGGATCGGGACAGCTAGTAAATGAATAAAAACTTTCAAATGAAAAGCTAGTAAATGAATGAATATTTTTAAACTTTCATTCAGTAGCAAAGTGGGGGAGAAATCTTATGTATTAAGTGAAATATTATGTTTGCTTGGAATTGTGTTTGGTCATTTAACAAATTATCTAACTCTAACTAGGCCTAATCTAATTGTTTTACTTTATTACTTTAAACCGGGAAGAAAAAATTAAAATTAAATATTTTGCTTTTATTAAATATTTTGATTTGTTAACAAACCTTCTTTAAATAATAAATACCTTTGTTTGGCGTTTATCGTGGATTCCAAAAATTGAGTTTTCAATATTCATAGAACCCGCGCGTTCATTACCCAACCAAGAGCATAAAACCACAGATTATAACGCCTGACCGTTATATTTTATTATACCTGCCATAAACTTCCCCTGTGATATATTACAAACATAATTAATAATGAGCTAATGACGAAGAGCTCGCACTATATTTAATGTTTCATTAGAACCAAAGCCTAACATAATGAGAACTTTTTTATAATTTTGGTTTACATCCGACGTATAATGTAGTCGATATAATTTCACCATCAGAGTTTATCCTTGTTTAACAAGCCAAATATTAGCCTTAGGGGAAAGTAAAGAAAGTTTCCTTTGTTAGTACGAGCCGACCCTAGGTTCGGGGAAACTTATTAAGCCCCGAGCGTTAAAATCTTTACTGTCCGCTTTATTCACTTGTCAGTCAGTGTATTTTCATTCCATGTTTTCAACCCTCGTTATTTAACTTCTTCGCTAACTTTGAACTTTCTTCTTTAAAAACTAAAGTGAGAGAAATTTAAGTGCATTATTTCGAAAAAGTGAATTTCCGTATTTATTTCTCCAGCGAAAACCTCTAGGCTTTGAAACTTATAAACTGTAAATTTATCTCAGTAAATGTGTTGACTTGCGATAAGATATAATAAAACATAAACATAGATTCTCAACAAAAAAAAATGATTCTGTTAGCTCAAATATAATATAGTTTACATTATTGTCCTACTGTATTACTAAATCGGCGATATTCACATTGAACAAGAATATAGGCCTAGGTAAATGAAATAAATTACAAAAGACCATGATCGGTATTTAAAACACATCAATAGGTCTATGTTTATTTACTAGTAATTTAACGATATAATCCTTGCTGGGAAGTGTACAGGCGTAAATTAATTACAACTTACAAATTATTAATAATAACCTTATTATTTTTATGGATTATTCAAGCAGTATTCAATCAAAAATTGTTTGTATTGTTACTAGTAATTCTTAAACGCGCCGACACAAATCTGTTTTGTTGAAGTGTAAACTTCTATAGGGGTACCACGTCTAAAAATTTCCGCCAGTGAATCGGATTTTACCATCACGCTTTTTCCGTAGCGAGTCACTCTCTACACATGTGTATATAGCAGAGTACATAGTTGACTCGGTAATACCTCTGAAATGGACATTGTGCTTCCTCATTTCGTAAGTTGTTTTAAAACAGTCTACTTGGTAATACCGCTGGAATGGACATTGTGCTTCCTCTTTTCGTACGTTGGGCTGAAACAGTTTACTTGTTAGTGCCTCAGAAATGGACATTGTGCTTCCCCATTTCGTAAATTGTGTTGAAATAGTTCACTTGGTAATACCTCTGAAATTCACATTGTGCTTCCTCATTTCGTAAGTTGTGTTGGAATAGTTTATGTGGTAATACCTCTGAAATGGACATTGTGCTTCCTCATTTCGTAAGTTGTTTTAAAATAGTTTACGTGGTAATACCTCTGAAATGGACATTGTGCTTCCTCGTTTCGTAAGTTGTGTTGAAATAGTTTACTTGGCAATACCTCTGAAATGGACATTGTGCTTTCTCATTTCGTAAATTGTGTTGAAACAGTTTACTCGGTAATACCTCTGAAATGGACATTGTGCCTCCTCATTTTATAAATTGTGTTGAAAGGATTTACTTTTTAATACCTCTGAAATGTACATCGTGCTTTCCCATTTCGTAAATCGTGTTAAACCAGTTTACTTCGTAATAACTCTGAAATGGACATTGTGCTTCCTCATTTCGTAAGCTGTGTTGAAACGGTTTACTTGGTAATACCTCTGAAATGGACATTGTCTTTCCTCATTTTGTAAATTGTATTGGAATAGTTTACTTGGTAATACCTGTGAAATGGACATTGTGCTTCCTTATTTCATAAATTTTGTTTTTATTCAATATTTTTTATACTTTTGAAGTGTAAATCAGAATATCGCCATAGAAGTTAACATTTCTCCAGTGTGGTCTTAAGCACACCTGGATTTTGTTTTTCTAACTTTTCTAAAACAGGTTTTTGGTATAAACCTAAAACTATGCTTTTTAAGAAATTTATATAATGTTCTCTTTAAACGCAGTAAGATAAATACGGTTTAAACAAGTATCATATATCGTGTATGTAAATAACGTTTCAAGAGTTCGGTTAATTAAAGCTCTGGTTACATTTTTTGATTATTTTCAATGATTTTTACTTTATTTTGTTATTAATTTGAATATTTACAAAATGTAATTTATATTATTATGAAATTGTCGGTATTGATTTTAAAATATTAATTTCTGACAAATGTTTTACCCTATTTTATACTGTTGCCACGAACAATCTTACTGAATGTATCATTTTCAATGCGATGTAATTTTAACTTTCCGACTCCTAGTGGTGTATTCAAATACCATAAATTTTACTTTAACATTTTATTTTAGCATTTTCATGTTAACTTTTTTCACCAATTTCATTTCTCTACATACCTTAATATATTTACTTACCTCTCGATAGTCCTGCAAATATTTAGTTCTCTAAAACCAACCAAGAGCGCACCCATGGAACGATTTATTCGTTAAGCCCATAACCTAACCCCTGGGTTTACAGGGTTAGGCGGTGGTTATTGCAGAATGTACACAGACTATATGTTTGCCATGCTGCGGTCAGCTATGTAGGTCTGATCACACGCTTGTGCATTCCGTTTGATAGAGTAACGAGTAACGCTTAATTAGACGTTAAATAAAATACATCTGTCAAGTGCATGTGCAAAGCTACTTCAAATGTAAACTTGTTGCAAAATTGAAATTGTGAATTTTTTTAAAATTTTCGAATTACGATTCTCATTGCAAACGAAAAGCAAAGAAAACATCAAAGTAGAAAAGTAATTGCATCAGAAAATTGGTAATGATTGAATATTTGGTTGAAGCCATAACGTATAGAAATAAGATAAGTGTATGGCATTAAATTATTTAAATTAAATTTATTTCTAGAGCGTGCTTCCTTTGTCAACAAGAAAGTTAGCTAATGACTGAGAATGCTTATATAAATGAAATAGGCGAATGCTTTAAGAATTGTGTAAGAAATAAAAAGCAGTCGTGGGACTGTCGACAGAAGTAAAAACTGTCATGAATATAGAAAATCAAGTTTCTGTCATTTAAAATGTTTTAGATTTCAATTTTAAATATGACAAGATAAAAATAACAAAATTTACAAAATGAGGAAGCACAAGTATATACTCTGCTGTATACACATGTGTACTATACATAGTAGATCGTGACGGAATAGAGTGTGTAAGTTTTATTGTCTTTAATTGCAAAAACTTAAAGGAATAATCAAAATCCGAGTAGGCTAAATGTGAATAGCAGCTGACGAAAGGAAGATGGTCTAAGTAACTAATTTGAGCGGTATGTTTAGTGTTAAGTACATCAATAATATTATCTCTAACAATTTACTTTTTTGTTATACTTCAGTTTTAAAAACCTACAATCTGACTGAAGTCTAAAGACAAATATACTGATCGCCCTCAAGATTTAAGCTGGCCTTCAATAGGTTAACAGATTTAAATTTTCTTTTCAATATCATTATTAAATAAACGGTATCAGTTAACTGTCACAAACTTTCTCCCAACTTACTTTAATCAAAATAATATTGTTTTTAATCATTTTATTTACTACTTTTTAGAACAAAACAAAAAATAATATTCTACCTACGTCAATCGTATAAAAAGTTATTGTCCCAGGCGGGATTCGATCGCGCGACCTTTGAATTACTGGCCGTCCTCGCTACCGTTGTGCTACCCCGTGCGGCCGTCGCCGTAATGCTAGATTGACAACATAAACTTGTTTATTTTTTAACATTTCCCCATAATTATGAAACGCCGAAGTTTTGATAAAAGCGGGTGGTGTCATTTTGTTTGGCATCTTAAGCACTATAAATACTGAAAATTTGATCAAAATCGTTAGAGCCGTTTTTGAGAAATTTGCATTTTTGTCGTTTTTTATTGGTTTTTAGGGGTAAATTATCCTTAAAAATTAAAAATTAAAAAAATGAAAAAAACGCCTGGAGATATTAGGGTTTAGTACCTACATACCAAATTTCATGAAAATCGGACCAATAGTGTCCCCTCTGGTCGTGTATACATACTGACACACTGACAGACAGACACCACGTTAAAAACACGTTTTTGGGTTCAGGGAGCACCAAAACAAAAAATTCCACTAAAAATATTTTTGGGTTCAGGGAGAACCATTACAGATAATTGCACTAAACAATTTTTGGGGGTTCTGGGAGAACCAAAACAGATAATTCAACTGAAAATTCAAATTCGAACATTTTTACGAAAACAATACTTTCTCCATATACTACGTATAGGGTGGAGAAAGTAAAAAAGAAAGCAGTCGTGGGACTGCCGAAAGAAGTTAAAACTGTCATGAATATAGACAAACTTGTTTATGTTATTTAAACATTTTTAGATTTCAATTTTAAATAAAACAATTTACTAAATGAGGAAGCACAATGTCCATTTCAGAAGTATATACTCTGCCGTGTACTATATATAGTAGACTAGGCCGCAGCCAGGAATACTTTTCGGGGGGTCAGGTCTGTTCCGGAGATTTGAATTTAAACCCTTTTAACACGTTCACTGCTAAGGACGCTCATGTGAGTTTGACACTGAACACTATGAGAAGCGGCCGACGCACAGTGCAATGCACTCCAACCCCCGTATTGGGAGAATTTTCAATACACGATGCATTGCGTGTTTTATCAGAGTAAAGTATTTCTGTTGAACTGTTGAACCTTCATAGTTTTCTTATTTAATAGATCAGATCAAACTCACAAGAGAGTAAGGCTGTAACCTACTGCATCCATGTGTATTGTACGTTGTAGTTTAATCAAGTAAATCTAAATATCAGTATGCATGCAATGTATGTACAATGATGTACAATATGTTACTGGGTCCTCTGTTGTGTTGTCTATTTTATAATTTAATTTGAACTTTTTAACCTTTTATTAAATTTTACTACTAAATTTCGGGGGGGTGGGTTGGACCCTCCTCCCCCCTCCCCCCCGGCTACGGCCTTGATAGTAGAGCGTGACGGAATACAGAACGTGACGGTAAACTGCGATTCACCGACAGGAAAATTAAAAAAAAAATTTGGAAGCGGTGTGCCTGTAGAAATTTTCACTTAAAAAACTAATTTCAAATGTACTAGTACGATGTTTTTTTTTTCTGGACAAAGTAAAATATGTATCTCTACACAAACCCTATCATTAGGTTAATTTATGTTAAAAATATATGTAAAATTTGTGTTTAGTTAACTACAAAACTTTATTCTAGAATTAATAAACCACAAAAACACTATTTATTAAATAAAAATACTATAACTTTAAAATCAGATAACAACAGCTACCTTTAACCAATTGTGTGAAAACGAAATTTTAGCGGTGAATTATTTTACATACCCAAATCATAAATACAAACTTATTTCAGAAGTCTTTTCAACTTAAAATTCAATAGGGGAGGTTTCTTATAATAACATTTTTAAACAATACAAACGCAATGTGAATTTAAGATAAAGGTTCTTTTATTAATGCATTCAACATTGAATTAATTACAACATCTAGTTTGATAGAGTTGAAATTGCAATATTTTCAAAAAATTAAGTTTAAGAGTGTTCAACTCAAAAATAGCTTTATAACAATATACAAGGTAATAACATTATCCCGATACAATTCTAGGGCACACACATCTCTATAGTTTTTATATTTGTATATAATTTGTTTAAACTCAGGAGTAAATTGTGATTGTAATGAGTTAAGTAGGTGAATGTGTAAGTCTAGAAATATAATAAAGCATGTCAATATACTATTGCCATAGTACGTGTTAATCAAATAACCTTTAATAGGGAGGTATAACATTAGTTGTACTTATTCAATGAGAACATCAAAGATGATTAAAAGACTCACAAAATAAATGTATTTAATTTACAAATGTGTACCTTTTACCTTCTCACTATACTATAGTATAGAGAAAGTATAATGATCGCAAAAAAAATCGATGTTGTGGTTTTTGTGGAAATATCCGTTTGGGAGTCCAAAAACGTGGTTTTTACAAAATGTCTGTCTGTATGTGTGCATGTCTATGTATGTATGTCTCTGTATGTCTGTATGTATGTCTGTATGTCTGTATGTATACAAAGCTAGAGCGAAAACTATTCGATTGATTTCGAACAAATTTGCACCAAACATGTCAATTAGGCATATACAGATGCACGAAAAAGGGTTTTGAACTTATTTGAAAAACGACCCTCTTTTGGCCAAAAAATCCCCAAAAAATCATTTATTATTTTTTTATAAAAAACTGCTCTAACGATTTTGATCAAATTTGGCTTATTTGTAGGCCTTAATGTTCCCTACCATATGCAGAAAACCGTATCTTCATAAAAATTCTTGTTTAGCTAATAATAATAATAACTGATTTTGGGGGGGTTGTTTTGCCAAAAAGGTGGTTGTTTTTCAAAAATTTTCAAAACCCTTTTTCATACATCTTATACAGACCTAATATACGTGTTTTGTGCAAATTTGTTCGAAATCGATTGAATAGTTTTCTCCCTAGTTAATAATAATAATATTTATTAGTTAATCTTCTACTTTAAAATTCACTCCTACCCCACCTACAATTATGAAGTCACAATGAATCTGTTTCATAATTTAAATGCGTTTGTGAGAAAGTATGTGTCAGTTCCTGGTACCGTTTATTAATTATTGGGATCATTAAAGATAAATTTAATTTTAAAAATCTATACGTATTCTGTTTTTTTCATGACTATTGCAAATTTTACGAAATGTTAACAATATAAAAATGACGAATCCTTATATAATAACGAGTCCAATATAAACGTAGACTGTAAACGTTAATTTATTTACTACAGCTTGTCAATAAGTAAACTGGACCAATGGCCACACGTGGCTGAAATGTATTCATTAGAGAATCACTTTGAGAAGGGCAATAGAGATGAATAAGAAGAAAAGGGACTGGCATTGTGGAGGAGCTCAAGAATCTGATTAGGTTTCCGACAGACAATGTTTTCTGACCGAGGCTTGTTGGGAACGCAATACGCGGACACATATTTCACTAAATAGGGTTGTATGTCACGTGATATAGACTGTACGGTTTTGGGATATTGTATCAAGTTATTAAACATTCTTTGCTTGAGTAGGAGAGGGTTATGAAATATCTGAGATAAGCTATTCTGTTTCATTGTTTATTAAAAAGGAAAAAACGGGGGAAAACGGGTTTAAATTTATTTAAATAGTAAGTATCCTTATAAACTGAACTGTAAAGATATTTTATTATTAGTTATTCGGGCATTATTTTTGTGTTGAAAAATCAGTACACGTTTCGGGAATATAAATCTATCCCCGTTATTAAGTGACTAACAACTAAGGGAACATAAACCTAGAGATCTATGCCTATGTAAAGAAAACAAATAAAGCTAAAATGTAACACTAACCTTAACCATCTACATAGTACACCTCAGAGCTGAAACTGAGAAGTAAACCAGACGGTGGAAGTTATACTTCTTTGGCCATTCGTATATTCGTATACTTTACTATAATTTTTGGAAAAAAAATTTCCCAGCCGGGGATCGAACCAGGGATTCTAGCGTGGAAGTCGAGTGCGTTAACCACTCACCTACCGAGACTCTTGAAGTATCTCTTGTAGAGAAATGGTATAAAAAGGCACTTTCCGGATTTTACTCCTAACGCGTGACGCGGTTTCTCGACCGACACTCCATCCCGATTACAACGGGCGCAAAGAAGTATAACTTCAAAAACACAATAATACAAACACAGAAAAGCGCAAACACACACCTGAAGGCAAACCACGTGTTTACAGACCGGAGTCAGACAAACAACTGACCGGATATCAAGGAAGTTTCTTATTAAGTTTAGTTTCATAGCCTTTGACCGAGTTAGATCCCACGGGGAGAATCAACAATTAAAAGTTCAACTTTTTTTAGTACTAAGGATATTATAGTCTAATTTTATTCTTTTTGTAATAATGGGAGCCATAATGGCCTTACTTCTATGATTGTTTGGCTGATAGGATTGTCCGCTTGCTTTATGAACGAAGCTTCAATTATCTTTCGTAATGATACTTTCGTTATGTAAGTTACTTTCCCGGTGTATGATTTTCGGACCAAATTTAGTCCCAGATCTCTAGGTTTATGTTTCCTTATGTTTATGTTTCCTTAACACACAAATGATGGCAAATGTCAGAAAACCTAATACAAAAATTGAACATCCATGACTAGTATGATAACTTCAAACAGAGTATAGATATTGCTTTTATTGCAAATATAATGTTATGATGCTATTAAAGATGCATTTAAGCATTACGATTAATTTAGCATTTAAGTCGTCAGTTATACAGGGTGTTTACAAACTCCCTGGAAAAATTTTGTGTATTTGTTCCTTAGGTCAAGACAATCAAAAAACGTCATATAAATATGGGTCTGAAATGCCTAGTTTTCTGTCTGTCCGTCTGTTTGTGTTTTGTACAAATAATTTTATAACTTGAGTACTATTATAGATAGAAACTTCAAATTTGGCACGAACGTGTACCTTGGTAGGTCAAACAAGTGTATTAAATTTCATTACGATATCTTAAACAGTTTGAAGATGGCGGCCGTTTAAAATTTTTGATGTTAAATTTCACGAAAACCATAATTTTTATAAAAAAATGTTGCTAGTAATAAAAAATGTAGAATTTTAAGACGAACAAAAAATCATACTTTATTTGCTACAATCGGATAATAAATAACTGAGTAATGAGACATTTACCTAATTATGTAACAACTGTACACGGCAAATTGTTGTTTAGTGCAAATTTTGTATGACATTTATTTCAGTAAATGTCTCTATAGGCTCACCATGTTTGCTAGCGGTGAATCAGATTTTACTGTCACGCATTTTCTGAAACGTTCTATTCCGTCACTCTCTACGGCTGTTCGCAAAACTTACGCTGACGGTGTAGTATGGCATTTGGCAAGGTTAAAGTTTAAATGATGAAGAAGTGAAGAAAACTGATATTTTTATATAATAATGCATCATAAATACATAGAACTAAAATTAAACACACAAAATAATTTTAGGTTAGGCCTAGACTGATGAACCAACGCGTTTCTTAAATGTATTTACATTTATTACTGTAGCAACCAATAAAATGAAATAACAGCTAAAACAGTTGATTCGAATGAATAATCTTTAATAATTTTAGGTTAGGCCTAGACTGATGAACCAACATGTGTTTCTTAAATGCATTTACATCCAACCAATAGCAACCAATTGAATAAAATTACAGATATACAGTTGATTCAGATTTCCAGCTTAAAATAACACAATTTAATTATGTATGTGCTGCAGAGTCTCCATTTGCGCTTGGCAACAAAACAGTTGGGCGATTCAGCAAATCCAAAATGTCACAACTATGATTGTCTAACTATATGCACTATTTTTTCTATGGATTCAAATGAGAATTTATTGAGATTGTAGAGAAGTATATTTCTGTAAATATCAGGATAATTCGGAGCCTTTAAAATGGAGTATAAATGTCGATCGTTAACTCCATTGTTCCACTGTGATGTCAATTACTCTCACCATTGCGGGGAGCCAAGCAGGCAGTCAAAGACAATGTTCTGGCAGCAAGTGGGTTAAAATCAACAGCCAAGCCTGTTATGTCATGCCATTTTTCATTCCCACATAGTCCACAATGTCTCGGGACTCGTTGAAAACAAACTTCCTTGTTTTGCAGGTTGTTGATCATTTGATTGATTTCGCTTACTCGATGGCCATAATCGGATGGCTTATATTGTTCTAAAAGTTGACGTTCCGTCATGGCTGAAGATGCAGACTTCTTCTCGCTTATGGTTGTGATATGAGGAATAGCTGCGTTGATAGCTTGAAGCTCCGGATCTGTCCTTGATGATGAGTTTGAGGGTATGAAGTGTGACCCCATTCCTGCCCCCGGATAACTTTGCTTTAACAGTGAACCAAACGCCAGCAGTAGCTGATGTTAACGAGTTTAGCCCTTTCAGCATATAGCATGGCTAGCAATGATCCAAAAAGCTCTTCTTAAAGCTACAGACAAGACGGACACAACACACACAGAATGTGTTGCTTTAGTTTTTGAAGTGTAAACTTCTATACCTCTTCTAAAAATTGCGGGTGATGAATCTGATTTTACCGTCAAGCTTTTTCCATCCCATCACCCTCTACTATATATAGCACACAAGTGTATATAGCAGAGTATATAATTTACTTGGTAATACCTCTGAAATGGACATTGTGCTTCCTCATTTTGTAAGTTGTGTTAAAATAGTTTACTTCGTAATACCTCTGAAATGAACATTAAGCTTCCTCTTTTTTAAGTTGTGTTAAAATAGTTTACTTGATAATACCTCTGAAATGAACATTGCGCTTCCTCATTTAGTAAGTTGTTTTCAAATAGCTTACTTGGTAATAACTCTAAAATGGTCATACTGCTTCCTCATTTAGCAAGTTTTGTTAGAATGGTTTACTTGACAATACCTCTGAAATGGACATTGTGCTTCCTCATTTCATAAATTGTGTTTTTGTTCAATATTGTTTTTTTTTAATACTTGTGCTTCCTCATTTCATAACTTGTGTTAAAATAGCTTACTTGGTAATACCTCTGAAATGGTAATTGTGCTTCATCATTTAGCAAGTTGTATTAAAATAGTTTACTTGGTAATACCTCTGAAATGGACATTGTGCTTCCTCATTTTGTAACTCGTGTTAAAATATCTTACTTGGCAATACATCTGAAATAGGCATTGTGCTTCTTCATTTCATAAATTGTGTTTTGTTCAATATTGTTTTTGGTGATACTTTTGCTTCCTCATTTCGTAACTTGTGTTAAAATAGTTTACGTGGTAATACCTATGAAATGGACATTGTGCCTATTCATTTTGTAAATTGTGTTGAAATAGTTTACTTGGTAATACCTTTAAAGTGGACATTGTGCTTCCTCATTTAGCAAGTTGTGTTAAAATAATTTACTTGTAACACCTCTGAAATAGGCATTGTGCTTCCTCATTTCATAAATTTGGAAGTGTATATCAGAATATCGCCACAGAATTTTACACTTCTCTCGTGTGGTCCTAAGCACACCTAGATGTTTTACTTGTTAACGAGAGTTGATTTATACTTTTAAAATGTCCCATACTATTTACTCTATACACAAACGATGGCAAAAAATAAAAAGTAGTAGTACTGAGAAAATATTATAACCGGAGTACTTGTTTTATTCCAATCTTAAAACACGATTTTATTTATTAGGCAAGATTACAACCTGATTGAATTTATTTAGAAAACATTTAAACCTGATTACATAATAAATATTAGGCGAACATTATGACCTGGTTTTTTATATTTAAAATAAACGGTACCAGGAACTGGCACATACTTTCTCACAAACATTTAAATTATTAAACAGATTCACGGTGACTTGTAGGGTGGGGTAGGAGAGGTGATTTTGTATTAAAGTTGTTTTCCCATAAAAATCCATAAAATAACGGAAAAACCAACTTTTCCCAAAAACGGCTCGAACGATTTTGATTAAAATTTTAGAGTTTATAGTACTTTAGGTCCCTAATAAACTATAAAATTTTAATCAAAATCGTTATAGCCGTTTTTGAGAAAAGTTTATTTTTCCGTTATTTTAAGGGTTTTTATGGGAAAATTACCCTTAAAAATAAAAAAATTCACAAAAATGAAAAAACGCCTAGAGATACCGTGGATTAGTACCTCCATACCAAATTTCATCAAAATCGGACGACTGGTTTAGGCTCTAGGTCTGATAACATCCACACAGACACACAGACACACATACAGACACACACACAGACATCACTCCTAAAACCACTTTTTTAGGTTCAGGGGGGACCCAAAACGGATATTTCCACCAAAAACTCAAACTCGAAAATTTTGACGAATACAATACTTTCTCCATATACTATGGTATAGGGGGAGAAAGTAAAAAGTTATAACCTGACTGCATCTGACAAAACAAATATTTACTTTTTGTTTGTTTTTTGCCTTACTGGACCGGGTATAAATATTGCATAAATACCTGTGTATCACTTTTTTGTGCTGCTCACAGTCCTGTTTAATGTCTCTATATTTAATAACACAACGTACGTTTCGCCTTTCGATCGGGCATTTTCAAGTCACTTTTAAAAAATCCATAAAACAATAATTAGCATTATTTGTGAAAAAATAAATAAAACAAATATTACATTCAGCTTATTTTTGTTTACTCGGCAACCTGTATAACCAGATTAAAACTACTAAATAAACATATTTTGCAGGACACATTTAAACGTATAGGTCTTATGAGATTAGTTTTGCTATTTTGTAAATATTATAAAAATCTAGTAGACATTCAAATAATGATTATGAAAGAAAAACATAGTTCGAAAACAGCAATACAATTAGCTCGTACGATATCGTTTATACGCGAGCATTTGCATTGAATCAATCCGGTTGTAATTTAATAAATCTATTAATATTTCCTAGGGTACATGTGTTTACGTCGATCATTTTGAAAGCTCGCCTGAAGCGCTGATCTGATCTGATCTGAAATATGACAAAACGTACCGAAGCATCGTGACAACCCTTCATGGCAACTGTCAGATAAGAATAATTGGGAATTCTGGCACTCCTCTGTATTGATGTCGGGACATTATAGTGACTACATTTTTCATATAAATCAAACAGATTTATCAAACGTATGCATTTGCAGGGATTTATCAGAAAGACATTGCAACGTGGGTCGATCGAACCAAGCTAATTTCTGGTTTCACACACACATTATAGTTGAAGTCAAAACGAATCTGCGTTTTGTTTACGAAACTGTAAAATTACAGTTTCTCTCAAAATTTGTCTCTATTCAAAATTAAAGTTAAAAGACGCTGCTAAAATACTGCTTAGCATTGAATAAATTAACTTTTATTGTAAATGAAATATTTTCTAGGTATTTAATTAATACAAATTAAGATGTATCGCTATTTATTTCTATGTTATAACTTGATACTAGGAGGAAACAAGCTTGCTTCGCACCATTTTAAGCGATATAGTTTTACGTAACCTACTTATAAGATAGAACATTTTTCCTACATATAAACATGAATAGTTTCATATTAAATGGATTCAGCCCTGAAACTATTGAAAATCTGTAATAATGGAGATATCAACCTAATTTTTGTACACTTTAGCCTTACATTCATTAGATAAAAAATAATTTTAAATTTTTGGAAATTTTTCACATATGTAATAATTTATATATTATATACAATTTTGATGATCTTGGTGCCAATATGGAGTTCAAGATTTTCCCCAAGAATTCATGTATTTTCATAGTTGTAAGTATACAGGAACTTATAAAAAGTACTTCATCTTGGGGTTTCGAAAAAAAATACCGTATATAATTTATTTACATACATATTTTAGCCAGTAAATATTTGACAAATCTAACTAAAATACATGACATTTTAGCTACTAGTCTTTTAATGATTCACAACAAAATTCATTCTAACTAAAATACAGACTTAGTTAAAAGAATGCTGAGAAAATGTGAAATATCAAATATGTTGCATTTTATAAAACAATGTATTTATATAGGTATAGCACTAATATATATGTATATATTTACTTTTTATATACAGAAGAGTCTAAAGAACAAAAGTAACACATACAAAAATTTGCCGACAAAAATTAACCGATTAAAAATGGAGGCCGAAAAACAACGAATCGTGTTTTATGATTTTGCCCCATTTTGCTGTAAAATTTTCTTTTTTTAATACTAATTATTATTCTTTTTGGATTTAGAATTAAATAAGCTTTCAAGCGATATGCAACACAGCGATATTCGGGAATATTTAAAAAAAATTACAGCCATTTTGATTTTTCAAAATTGATTTCGACGAAAATTTTTTTCAATGAAATATCGTTGTGTGGCATATCGTTTGAAAGCTTATTTAATTCTAAATCCAAAAAGAATAATAATTAGTTTAAAAAAATATATACATAGTACTGAAAAATGGGGCAAAATCGGAAAACAAGATTTATTTTTTGTCGGCCGCCATTTGTAATCGGTTAAAGATATGGATGTGCAAATTTCAGCGTTGGGGTTTTCTTGAAATTCTACATCGAAATGATGCATCACATGACCACCTTCCCATTTAAAAAACAAAGTTACATTCAAAATGGCGGATCCAAGATGGCGGATACATTTGTTGAAATGTTAATAAAATAGTATTTTTACATAGAGTAGGTTCCACAGTCACATCTACCTTCAAATTTTCTTTGTATATGAAATATTAAACCAGTGCGGGACTTTTTATACACCCTATATAATAATGTTTATTAATTTAATAAAAATTAAATCTTCTTCTAAAAAACTAATGAGCTTGTCACTCAGGAAGGTAGATTATTTCGAACAGGAGCACAGACAACCTCAGATATTAGTTTCCGTGTGTTTTTACATTCACATGAATCTGTCCTAACCTAAAATACAATGATTAAATTCAATAAAAACCAATGGGAGTAAAGGATGAACGTACAATGGTATACTAAAATAACTCTGGCTTAAGACGTGTTGTGTATGTCAGTTCAAAATCCCTAGATTTTGTTTACTTTACTTAATATATAGTGATCAATCCATACTGGTCATGAAACTAAATCGGGCGTATGTTTTATAGCGTGGATAACAGTACATTATGTTTTGGTACGATTACAAGTAAAATGTAAATACTACTTTACTATAGAATTCATTGTAGCCTATTGGATTGTTATATTTATATATAAATGGTTATAAATACCTTGTTTGTCAAACAATCCTTATTTATTGTGCGACATGTTTCGCCGTTACACAGACGGCATTATCAAGCTATATTTTACAAATACAAAACACTTACATTAACAACATTTATCAATACTATAAAATACTAAAAAAGAAGAAGTTATTCTTGTACATATGTGAATTAAAATTGTCTTTAAGCAGTCACATGTTACACCAGCTGGTTCTATTACTTTACTGGATGAAATCTGAGGTCTTATTTAGATTTGTGTAGATAGGTCTATCTTTCTCTGTTATGTTGTCTGAGCTTGAGATATATGATTTATTAGATCATATATACTGTTAGAATTAAATTTTAGTTTATCATTTAATATATTATTTGGGTTGTTTTGTACCAATCTTACAAAAGAATAATTAAGGGAACGGAAGCAATACTGGGCCACATAGATTGGTACTGTTCAAAACTTACCTTAGAATTTAAATATCACCAAAAGTAGGAATATTTCAGCTTATCTCTTACAATGCACAGGATACCTAGAGGTTAGCTCAATAAACCATAGAAATAGATATAATTTTTGGCTTTATTAACCAAAATAAAAAGTTTACATGCCCTTAATACAAAAAAGAAATTTTTAATATGCCCTTAATACAAGAAAAGTTTGAGATTTTAAAAAGAAAACATATATATTTTATTAAATTGAATTTAAAAGTCCTCCCCAAAAATCAAAATCAAAAACCCTCCCTTTTAATAATAATTACAGAATTTATACAGAAAAAGATTAACAAGTTACAAAGTTTTAACATGAAATACCATGGATTTGTTTTAAGAATAAATATATATGTCGTTGGCCAACTCTAAAAGGTAATTATAAATAATTGAATAAATAGACAAAATTAATTATGAGACGTCTCTCTATATATAAAAAAAAAGGTGTAAAATTTCTAATATGCAGCCCTTAGGGCTAAGGTCCGAAATGTGCTAGCTTGCTCCTCCCAATTATTAAATACTAACATATCCTAAATAGTACACATATACAAAAATTACTTTTCAAAATACAGCCTATTTAACAGTTAACATAAAAGAAAAAAAACAACTGCAGATCGTTCACATATTAAATTAAATTCTGTCTTTAATTAAAGCACTGTAGAAATATTTTGTTAATTTTTTAAAGTTCTGTTGGAAAGTAGGCCTTTTCAAAGCGTAGCTGTTGCAGGTTATGCCATTGTATTTTATAACATTCCCTGGAGTTGAACCAGTATAACATAAATAACAATTTCTTTTTTAGAAAACTTGCAGTTATTTAAATAAGCATAATATGATAGTTCTTTGAGTTGGCTGTTTTATTGAAATTTGTAGCACAAGATGGCAAATTGCTACTTAGATTGTGATGGTTAATATAACATGTGTAATGTTGCATAACACTGTCTGTACATGTTAGGTAAGCCACATGGTAACATAAAAGAAATGTTAACGTTTAGTTACATATCAGCAATATTTTGCTTATAGCTTATTAAAAGTTTTCAATATCGGTTACACTGTAGAAATACTACACAGTTATAGTTAATTAATGCATAACACTTTAGGCTTGTTTGTGGAAATATGTTTAGGCTTTAACAATAACCAAAATGATATCGGCTTTATTTTAAATTTAAATAAGCATAAAAGATAGTTCTTTGAGTTGGCTGTTTTATTAAAATTTGTAGCACAAGATGGCAAATTGCTACTCAGACTGTAATGGTCAATACAACATGTGCAATGTTGCATAAGACTGTCTTTACATGTTAGCTAAGCCACATGGTAACATAAAAAAAATGTTAACGTTTAGTTACATATCAGTAATATTATGCTTATAGCTTATTAAAAGTTGTCAATATTGGTTACACTGTAGAAAACTACACAGTTATAGTTAATTAATACAGAGCAGTTTAGGCCTGTTTGTTGAAATATGTTTAGGCTTTAGCAATAACCAACATGGTATCGGCTTTATAGTTTTTGTAGGCTGTAAGATTTGCATTTAAAATTTAGGCTGTAGTAAAAAAAATGAAATACATAAGTTTCTCTATTAAATTGAACAAAATGAGTTAGGAAGTTATACATAAACCAAAAGTGGAAATAACCTTATTAAGTTTTACAAGTAAATATTTTATAATTATCAAGGTAAAGCTAAAAACATTCCTACCTGGTATCCGGAAAACAAAGGTTTAGAAGAAAGTCATGTTATTTAGCGACACACCGTCGTTAATCGCGACTAAATTATTTAAAGTGTAACAACATAACTACCACTCGGCAGCGTCTTAAAGGTTTTGTTCGTAATGGCCGACCTTCTAGCAGCTCTCATGACAAAGCGATTTTAACTCACGAGATATGGATCAGCTGATCGGTTACCAAAATGCTATCGCATACTAAACCAGTATGTACGGCTGCAGATACCGTACGGAGTCGACGTCTGGCGGAGAAAAGGATAACTATTTGGGAAATGTCGGTAAGGATAAATGATAGAAGGTTGTAACTGGTTGATGGGACGTTACAGTTTTTAGTGTGTTTATAGATCTCAAACTCTTCTAGTACATCCATAATTTTTCCTTTTTGTGTTTTATGCAGTATTTCCATATGATCTTCTATGTTTTTGTATGTATGGTTGTTATCAATCAGGTGTTCGGCAAATGCGGATGTGGGTGTGTTGGGGTTCCTTTTGGTTATAAATATTGTTTGACAAACAAGGTATTTATAACCATTTATATACTACTTTACTAGTTTGATGGCAGTAGTGCTAGCACAGTGGTTGGCGTGTGAAACACTCAAGAACCTTTCCCAGAAGTGTATATACCGAAGTGTTTATTACTTCTTGTAATAGAAATATTTCAAATTTAGCATTGTGTGGATTTCCTTTTTAACTGGATTTTATTCAAAGGGTTTAATTATAATCTTATAATCTATAATGATAGGTAGTTCGAATTTTTTATTTTATATATTATTTTTATTAAGAATTAGTTTAAGTGTAAGCTATTCTTTTCGATTGAAATATTATACTTTATCAGATGATTTAAATTCATTTTCTTTTTTTATGTATTTATAATTGTTCCAAAAATATAGCTTGATCAATTTTTACTATAGTGTTTTTTTTCTATTATTGGAGGTTCAATAATAAATTGATTAATATTTAGAAGACCTGTATTTATTTTATTACCCTCGGACTTAAAATTTATTACTTTAACAACAGTTATTTTAGGATCTTTAACAGGTTATGGATTAAGAATATATCAAAATAATTTTTTTAATTGTTTTCCTTTATTAAATTATTTTTCTGTAATAATATAGTTTACTCCAATATTTTCAACATTTTTAAAACTAATTATTCATTTAGGTTTTCATAAATTTTTTCTTCAGTGATTAATCAAGGTCGAGGGGAATATTGAGGGCCTAAGGGTCTATCTAATTTAATTGTCAATTAGTAACTTAAAATTAAAAGCATAATATTGAAGATATTAATATAGTATTTACTGTAAAATATTTAAGGAAGTAAGTGTTACTTCTTTTTTTCCTTGAAAAAGAAACGTTTAAAACTTCTTAAATTAAGAAAAAACGAAATTAAACCGCTTATAAATATAGTTAGCAGCTATTTTATTATCTTATTTTCTTTTAACTAGAAATTAATTACATTTTTTTACTAACAATAAATTGCCTCTATTTTGGCTTTAGTTAAATAGGAGGAAAAACTTTCCTTATTATTAGGTCGAAACTAATTATATGATTACTTCTCTTTTTAAGATTAATCTTGAAAGATACCTATTGAATGCAAATCAATTATTATAATTAACTATAATCCTTAATTTGTTCATTCAATTTTATTCCTCTGTTTATTGGTCATATGTTTTTATTCTTTCCCTGTCCTATTCACACATAGGTAGTTTTATTAATTTCGCTTTTCAAATGTTTATTTTCCAATAGAAGTAGTAATTTTGGTGAAAAAGTAAAGTTCAAATTTGGATTAGATTTTGTATATATAAAATACAATTTACTGTTTAAGTTATTTAAAGGAACAACACCCTATGCTTAAAATGTGAACTGCATAGATTTTTAACATCTTGACATTATTTTGGCACTTCACCATTTCAATATTTCTGAACTCTGATTTTAATTAAACTATAAAATTATATTTCTTTGACGTAATACCACATTTATATTTAAAAAATTAGACATTTTAACCCCTGTAATAGTTCACACTGGCAATATTCATCGGTCGGTACATTTCACTCAGTCGTAACGAACGTAATTATCCATCCTCGATTCCGATGCTGACAAATAAATCTACGAGTTGTGAAATGTTTTCAATTACTGAAATTAATTATTTTCTCTTTGATGGTGATCCTTCGCTATGTAAAACATTAATTTGACCAAAAATGTATTGGAAATTAATTTAATTATCTCCTTTTAATATAATAATGAATTACTTCTATTTGACGCCGTAGATGTCACATTCGAGTATCAAAAGTTAATTTTTAACTTTGTGAGTATGTAGTAATGTGTGTCATTTTAGTAATTAACTGTAAGCATATCTGTAAAATGTGTTATTCGAGGTACATGAGTTATTTGCACGTCAAATACAGTGCTCCCCTCTCATGAAACTGAACTTTCAAAGACGTCCGTTCATTCTGTTTGTATACCGACTGCGTGTGGACGTAAACGCTGTTCGTTAATTTTTACTTTCTCCCCCTTATACGTAGTATATGGAGAAAGTATTATTGTTTTCGTCCAAATTTTCGAATTTAAATTTTTAGTGGAATTATCTGTTTTGGTGCTCCCTGAATCCCAAAACATTGTTTGGTAGAATTATCTGTGTTGGTGCTCCCTGAACCCAAACATATTTTTAGTGGAATTATATATTTTGGTGCTCCCTGAACCCAAACAAGTGTTTTTTTTTTGGTGATGTCTGTCCGTGTGTCCGTGTGTCTGTAAGGATGTGTACAGAGCTGGAGACCATTACAACGGTCCGATTTTGATGAAATTTGGTATGTAGGTGTAGTTCTGGAATACCTCCAGGCGTTTTTTCATTTTTTCAATTTTTTTATTTTTAAGGGGTTTTACCCCCCAAAAATGGCCAAAAACGAGAAAAATCTAAATTTCTCAAAAACGGCTCTAATGATTTTGATAAAATTGGCTTATTTGTAGCCTTTACTTTACCCTACCATATGCAAAAAACAGCATCTTTCTAAAAATTCTCGTTTAGCTAATAATAATAATAACTGATTTTTGTGGGTTTTTGGCCATAAACGAGTTGTTTTATTTGAAAATTTTTCAAAACTGTTTTTCGAGCATATATACAGGCTTAATTGACGTGTTTGGTGCAAATTTGTTCGAAATCGATCGAATAGTTGTCTCTTGAGATAATAATAATAATATTTATTAGTTATAGTTAATCTCCTACTTTAATAAATCACCTCTCCTACCCCACCTACAGTTATGAAGTCACTGTGAATCTGTTTAATAATTTAAATATGTTTGTGAGAAAGTATATGTGCCAGTTCCTGGAACCGTTTATTAACATTATTATTGTTGTAAAATTTAGCAGATCATCAAAGCTAAAAAACAACTAACTATCCATATCCTGTTAATTTGAAAAAGGATCTACCACTGTTTGCTCTATTTACGCCTTCGTACCACGTCGGGTAAGTCTAGTTACATTTAACACGTTTAAGGACTTAACCAGCCCCGATAACTTGCACTGCAATGCCTTAATACATGCCAACAAAGAAGTATTTTTTTGAAATCACATAAAAAACAAAGAATTCAACTTTAAGTTGAACCACATGACTCAAGGGTATTTCAGTTATGGCAAATATTTACGTTTCGCATTTCGTCTGATCTTGGCCAACTAGTCCTACTACGTCTAAAAAACATTCACTACAAAAATTACTGAAATAAATCCTGATTTCTAATTTAATCACTGAAATTCAATTTCATAAAATTATACTTAAAACTTGGATTTTGAATCTGTCACATTCCATACAAGAAAAAAACAAAATCTACTTTCACCACTTGATGCAACTTAAGATGTACTAGGTTACTGGACTAATAGGGCCTTTAAGTCGGCCGCATTTTGGTACGTTTCTTTGAAACAATTACGAAATGTAACATAACATTTTAAATATAACTTTTAATAAAAGAAAGACCAAAGGAAAATGCCATACAAGCTAAGTAGACCAAGTTGGTTATAACACCATTTATTATTATTTGGTATGTAAGTGAGTTTGATCCTAACAAACAAATAAACACATTACAATAGAAGAAATAAAAAAGTAAACACCTTAAACAATGGCTAGTTAATTGAGTACGCGAGCACGGGATTGTCTACCAAAAATTACTACAGTCACTCAAAACAAAATTCTCATCGCTGTTTACGCTCACTTTGAACCCAAAGAGAGTTTCCTTATTTGAGTCGCGACTCAATAGAATTGCAATCCTCTTGAGTGAAGAGATCAAATAATAAAAAGGAATAGCTTCCACATTGGCTTTGGCAAATATGAGAGTTCAAACGCCTTCTCCAAACTCAGGATACCCTACGCGTATAAACAGCTTATATACGTTTATCAAGTAGGCTAAGGGTTTTACAAGACTAATTTATTGTTATTGCCTACAGTGTTTCCAACAAAAGAGGGCCGTTCATTTTTCAAATGTATAAACCAAAACTTTTCTGATTGGTTTCGAAATAAAATTAAATATTTTTATTAAAAAATTGCTGTTTAAATTTTGTTGATTGAAATTTTACGTTCCTCTTTTCCCTAAATTTTCTCCTAATTGTTTGTGGATTGTAAGAAATCATGTTTAATTAACTCTCATTATTTTCTAATTTATTCACTTTTTTCCCATCGTTCTCTCTTTTACTTTCTCGCTATACTATAGTATAGAGAAAGTATAGTGATCGCAGAAAAAATCGATGTTGAGATTTGTGTGAAAATATCCGTTTTGGGACCCCCTGAGTCCAAAAAAGTGTTTTTTTTTTTTACAAAATCTCTGTCTGTATGTCCGTATGTCTGTATGTATACAAAGCTAGAGCGAAAACTAATCGATCGATTTCAATCAAATTTGCACCAGTCATGTCAAATAGGCCTGTATATAATACACGAAAAACGGTTTTGAACATTTTTGAAAAATAACCCCCTTTTGGCAAAAAAAACCCTAAAAAATCAGTTATTATTTTTTTTATAAAAAAACACGGCTTCAACGATTTTGATAAAATTTGGCTTTTTTGTAGCCTTTAATTTACCCTAACATATGCAAAAAACCGCATCTTTCTAAAAATTCTCGTTTAGCTAATAATAATAATAATAACTGATTTTGGGGGGGTTTTCGGCCATAAAGTACACATAATTGTACATATAATTGTACACATTTACTGCAATTAAAATCTTTACAGCATAGTTAGGCCTAGATTTCGTTTGTTGATTTAAATAGTATTTTTTTAAATTATGTTTTTTTTATATGTATCTAATTAATCTACCTCTGATTTTTCACTGGGGCATACTAGTACATACAATAATAAACGGTACCAAGAACTGGCACATACTTTCTCACAAACATATATGAATTATTAAACAGATTCACTGTGACTTCATAGTTGTAGGTGGGGTAGGAGAAGTGATTTATTAAAGTAAGAGATTAACTAATAAATATTATTATTATTATCTAGAGAGAAAACTATTCGATCAATTTCGAACAAATTTGCACCAAACACGTTAATTAGGCCTGCATAGATGCACGAAAAAAGGTTTTGTAAAATTTTGAAAAACAACCCCCTTTATGACCAAAAAACTCCTAAAAATTTGTTATTATTATTATTATTATTAGCTAAACGAGAATTTTTAGAAAGATGCAGTTTTTTGCATATGGTAGGGTATTAAGGGCTACAAATAAGAAAAATTTTATCAAAATCGTTAGAGCCGTTTTTTTATAAAAAAATAACAGATTTTTTGGGGGTATTTTTGACAAAAACGGGGTTGTTTTTCAAAAATTTTCAAAACCGTTTTTCGTGCATCTATACAGGCCTACTTGGCATGTCTGGTGCAAATTTGTTTGAAATCGATATCACAGTTTTCGCTCTAGCTTTGTATACATACAGACAGACATTTTGTACAAACCACTTTTTTGGACTCAGGGATTCCCAAAACGGATATTTTCACAAAAACTCAACATCGATTTTTTTTGCGATCACTATACTTTCTCTATACTACAGTAAAGTAAAATAAACGAAATAAATGGTTTGAAATTTAACATTGCTCTTATGGGATAAAAATACAAAATGGCCGCCACTACAGCAGACCCTTAAAGTGTTACTACGGTCGAAGATTTACTACTTCCGTTATTTTTATCCCATGTCTCTTCTTCATTAGTCTCACATTCACAAAGTAAAGAAGGCGGCGAGTACAACATTAATTATTGTGTTTACTTGTTACAGGGATTGCAGAGTCGTGCGGGACCCACAGACACTCAAATCTAAAGGATATGGTTTTGTGTCCTTTGTTAAAAAAGCGGTAAGTAATAACAAGACTATCCTTTAACCTTTTGTGCACACATGTACCAGAGAATGAGCAATAAGAAAATATGGTGAAAATAATAAATTTCACACAGACTTTGCATAATCCAATGAACATTTTAATCGGTTGTTTCGTACGACTAGTTGCTGT